>JAXDDW010000235.1:200000-242500 GCA_034670385.1 Hoplostethus mediterraneus
TTAGCTCCTTTTTGCACGGATCTGATCACATGGCCGACGTAGATATGTGATGCTCTTGCGGCCAGAGAGAAACCACGTGGCATCTGATCTTCCTCCCTGTTTCGGCGAGGAGATCGGACGCCACGACGAGATTTTATTCCTCTCCGATGTGAATTAATACACGACAGGCACCGTTGCAACAGCCAGGCTTTGAGAAGTCCACCTCAGGCCAGGCTGGGACACACTGGAAGACTTCTCAACCATAAGAACTGAAAAGAACAACAAAGAACAAAGTTTAGGTAAAGCCGTGGCTGGAGAGACTAGAAGAGACTAGTGGCTGGAGAGACTAGAAGAGACTAGTGGACTGGAGAGACTAGAAGAGACTAGTGGCTGGAGAGACTAGAAGAGACTAGTAGCTGGAGAGACTAGAAGAGACTAGTAGCTGGAGAGACTAGTGGCTGGAGAGACTAGAAGAGACTAGTGGCTGGCGAATAGAATAGAGAGGCAGATAGAAAAGGTGCTCAGCCCCAAGCCTTCATCAGGGTGTGGCTAATTGACCTATGGGTGCTAAAACCTAGATGCATATGGTTACTATTAGTGAAGAGAAATATAGACTAGACCAGTGGTGAGATGTTAACTGCTCATCTGGAATTGTTTAAGGTTTCCTCAGTATCTGAACTTTCTAATGGGAGCTGACTCTTCCTGCTCAGTGTAACCCTGACCACATCCCTGGTTTCTATTGATATATTTTTATTCATGTTTACTGACAGAACCTGCCAAAAAGAGGATCGCACGCCCATGGCGGAGGAATACCAGGATTACAAACAGCTAAAGGCTAAGCTCCGCCTCCTGGAAGTCCTGCTCAGCAAACAGGAAGTGCCGAAAACCATCTGAGAGGAAACGGAATCCGCCTCCTTCCCATCCTTCTGCCCCAAAATGTTCACTTGTATATTTCAGAGAAGAAAAATAAATTGTGATCTAAGTACTCTGGTGCACTGAAGGGAAAAGGGACCCTGATCCCCCCTCCAGGTATACTTGTACACTCGTTCACACTGCAGACCTTCATGCTCAATTCGAAATTGCTGGTGATATCTGATTTGTTTTCTACATGTAACCATGTCTGAACGAAAGATATCACGTTGAGTTGTGTACCTACGCTTGTCCCGCTTGTTTTAAACACATTTTGGTTCAGTTTTGACTGAATTGAAGCATCTCCCCAAAAACCAATCTAACACGTCTCGGTCTGTCTTTCTGTCCATCGTTGCGTCTCGTTGTCCTCCATGCTAACGCTGCTCAGCCAAGCAAACTGTCGCAGGTGAATGATGGAAGATTTACTTGTTGTCCTGGCAACACTAACTGAATTGAGCGTTCAAGTTGCATGACATCAGGATGTGGTTTTGTCCAGATCGTAATTGAGAAAATGCGACTCCATGCGGATTTCTGCTGTTCACACTGATGAGAAAACATCAGATCTGTGTCAGACGTGAGGGAGAAATCAGAACTGGGACACTTATGGCTGCAGTATGAATGGAGCCTCAGATCTACCCTTCTACCTGCAAGGGTACACTTCAAGATGCATACTTGTCCACTTGCATTCGTGCCACTTTCAATGCAAGACCAAGATCAACCACAGACCAAGAGGTGGACCTGGAGGTGTTTGGATACAAGCTGAGAACATCTGACAGGATCACATTTACACAAGCCCTTTCTGAAAAGCACTAGCCACTGGCTGCCATGTGAGTAGAATTTGTGTTCACACTAGCAAAGACTGTCGCTAACTGAAAGTGTGCGCTTGGATACTAGAGAGCATTTGTGCATTCCCCCAGTTTGAGTTACATTTTCTGAAAATGATGAAGTGTACATTTGTACAAACATAGTGTACATATTCTATTATACTTTTATAAACTCAAGAGAGACCAAGATGTGTACCAGCATCCTAAAGTGTGGATTATTTTATAAATGCATTTATTCCAATCTTGAGAGACTAGGAACCTTTTAGGGGTGAAACTCCACAGTACCATTCCAAGTGTAATTGAAGCTTGTGTTCTCTCCATCACGGACGAGTGTGGGACCAAAACATGTTTTCTACCGGTTTAGGTGTATGTGTGTGTGCCAGACTGACACTGAAAGCACTTTAATCTCAGTTGCTGGGGTTGTGGAGAGTGAAGAAGGCTGCTTTATGAATGACTTCCTTTTGAATGGCAGCGATTCAATCCTGGCAAAGGCTCATCAACAGAAACATGTCCTGTTGAAGTGTCCTTCAACAAGACGCTGAACCCCCTTAGCTGCTCACTTTTTGGATTATGGGTAGAAGGAGACTTGGTCAGTCTGGACTGATGCTCATGTCCAGATGTTTCTTCATGTGTTCTTAACTGGTATGAACACCAGAGAAGAGCAGACAAGTCCATCATGGTAGATCAAGTTACAGACTGGAACCAGGTTGGTCTGGACTCTCTAACCTGGTGGGATGACAGGTTACCAAAACTCAACCAATCAACTAGTTGTTGGGGAGACTTTTGTTTCCAGGCTCTGGTTGGCTTGTGATTAGGACCAAAGAAAACAAACTGTAGGTGTGATGGCACCACAAGTCCCTCTGGATAAGAGGATCTGTTAAATGCCTAAAATGTATCTGTAGTTCAAGGTAAAAAAGCTTACATTTATATTTCAACCATTTTAGCTGATGCTGTTATCCAGTGAGTGAACTTTCTGGGGTTCAGCGTCCATCAACTGTATGCTCTATGGCAGCTTTAGTTTTTGAAAGGGGACATTCATAAACAGGATCCGTTGGGACAAAGATGCAATGTAAGAATTATTGTTAGATCAAAAACATTTAAGATATACTTTATTATGAAGAAAACATGGAGGAACTAACAATTATACTATCTATATAATGTCCATGGCACTTTATGTTTAAAAAGGGAATTTATTCTCTAAATCCATTATGCAATTTGATGCAACTTTGAATTTGGAGTTTACTAGATTCCTGGGCTAATACATGAAAACTGGAGCCAGTGGCGTACTACATACTCTATATTGTGTTTACATTTGCACAACATGTATGTATCATTTGCTACAAGTACTGTAGAGTATATCAGAGCTAGAACAGAATATTGGCATGTTTCTGGGATAAATGGCTATTCCTGTAGTGGGACCTGAAGGCAGGGTGGGAAATGAACACTATCCTATCCTGAAAATCTAGATTTCAGCTAAAATCGTGAAAGTAATTTACCAGACACTGTAGATTATTGTTAATTTCCTGCGCGTCTGGAGATAATTGTTACTGTGTCTCTCTACTGTGTCTCGATTGAATGTCAATGTTAGTGCTGTGAAAGTAAAGGGCTGCAAGAACAACCAAAGACTCAAAGACGCCCTAAATGTGAGTAATAATACACGGCCCTGTTTGAACCCCAGTAGATCAAAAGTGAAAGGGAAGTGTGCAATATTGTTTAAACATTCTCTAGTGGGTAACGTCTTAACGTCAACAGTTAATGTGAAATGTGTAAAATCTAAGATTATGTACCATCTAGATCCTAGAGTAATGAACCCGAACAATTTGTGTCTCTGTATTGTTTACATGTCAGACATGAACCCGTAACCAGAATTCCTGTCAGAATGATTTCTAGTGCATTCACACTGGTAGAATCTAATTTCCTATGTTTTTGCATGGAAACAAAAAGTTATATTACTGAAATGAAGAGTTTCATTCCAAAATCTTTTGGCAAAAGTGACGACTACACAAATTAAAACGTTGGAATTGTAACCTGAACAATTTTGTAATCTACATCCTCCATATTTTATAGATATTGAATGATGAACTTCAGGTAATGGTTTCTATTATCTATAATGATTTTGGAAATAAACTCTTCAAATGTTTTTTTCTGCAATGTGTGGTTTTCAGTGTGATGATAATAGTTGTAATCTGTTGTGTATATTTTTTAGATACACTAAGGGCTGGGTCATTTCAAAATGATACAATCTGGAAAAAGGACAAAAATGTCTTCAATCTAATTCAGTTACTATGCAAATAAACTGGTGGTGGCCGGAGGCATTTCCACAGAAGACGCCATACTGCAATAATGGATTGGAGGTTTTGTAACATCATAGTACCATTTTTTGGTTTCAACATTTGGATTGCTAACATGGTAACCCACCATTTTAGGGAAACTGAAAAAAATATTTCCCCTGATATTATCAGGTAGATTTGTCTCCAAATGTAGGTTACTGTGACTCAGTAAACTGTCTTGTCTTTAGCCCTAGTCTCTACTCCAAAACACTCTGAGTTGGAGCTGGAGAAGAGTCAGCTAGTTCACCTGAACTAACTGCTAGCTAGCTAACTAGTTACTGTTAACATGGGACTACTAGCCACTGCTAACGCTAGCTTCTACTAGATACGTTAGCTAGGGCGCTAACCAGATGTGTTAACAGACAGCTAACAAGCTAACATTAACTAAGCATAAATTCTATCATTGGTAAAATGTTCAATTCCCAGTGAAATTAACTGTGTCTATTCAATTCTGTTGAGATGGCCGAGTTGTACATTTAGAAACACGATCAGCTGTTTAGTCAGTGTTGCCCAGGAACTGAGGACCTCCAATATGGCTGCTAGAGGATAAGTTACGCCACCTGAAAACCAATTAAAATTCTAAATATCAATGTGTCACTTTTAGGTGTTCCAACAAAACATCTCAGAATAACTATGGTGAAATCTTTATCCTGAGGTTGTTAGAAAGACGCCGCATAACAGGAGGATCGAAGCAGATTTGATGCCCACCATATCCACAAAGCCTGGACATCTGTTGAAGTGTCATTGAGCACTAACTGCTCTATCTCCCAGTCCTAGTTGTCTCTGTCCTAACATCTGGTGAAATATGTACATGTATGTCTCAGCGGGCTACAAACAAAATCCTAATTCCTGTGTGTGAAATGGTGATTGAAATTCTTTATATTCCCATTGGAGTTCAACCTGCACTATGTAACTTTCTGTAATTTAGTCGTTGGCGGCCCCAAGTGGCAGCAAGAGGAAGTTTTTGTTTTCTGTGTTTTTGATGACTTCACTACCCTCAGCTTTCTGAGGCCATACCTGAGGCACTAGCTCACTGCTGTTTCAGAGCTGTGTGAGTTCGGCTATTTTGTGTTGCATAAAAGATTTACAGAGTGCAGGTTTAAATCTTCACAAATTGTCATTTTCCACCCTAAACTGTCAAACGTTGTTCAGTGCACGTCAGTGTTGATGTTTTTATCCTTGTTTGTGCTACAGAAAAAATATCTGCTCCCGACCCTTGCTATGATCAAAAATATCCCTGTGTTGTGCAATTCTGGTTTGCTTGACTATTTTCTATACAGACAAGTTGAAAATAAATATTTTTGCTATCTATGAGTTTTTTATCATGTTTATTATGTTAGATCAACACAACATATTTTAGTAGGCTATGTGTAAGAATAAATAACAGAACACTGCAGACAAACAAATTGATCAAATCAATGTGAAACAATAAATTGAAGCTGAAATATCAAAAGCATGCTGCCGCTACATCGAACCATCCTTTACAATCCCCCCAAGACATTGCAGTTTTCAAAAATACTTCAATTCACAGCAACCTTTTGAAAAAATTACAGGGGTTTTATGTCTTCAGCTGTAAAAACTAGAAGTGGGAAGTTGACCTAGTGACCGTCCCGTAACCAAAAGGCCACAGCTGTGATCCACATACCCTGTCATTATAAGACATACATGTCATGTAATGTAAATGCATGAAACATTTTGATGAAAATTGTGGATCACGGTGGCAATCATAAGCTTATTAGCAATTTATTTGACTTTATTGATTCTTAAAATTATGATGATTTGTAGGTTATGGTACTGGTGGAGTTTTTTTTTGTTGCAGTAAACGGTCAGTATGTTATCAAAAACACAGGCCCTTTGCAACATATATGGACTGTTGATTTTACGAAAACGATCTTGTGATCACAAAACTGCAGGTTCCTGGAGGGATTGAGCAAACCGGTTGGCCTTATGCAAACTCATGTTCAACTCATAATGAAACTGATTCTTCATTTTCGGACACTATAAACGTTTGTACAAAATTAACCTTCAGCTCCTTAAAAGACATGAAGCAGCTGTAAGTTTTGTTGTTTTGTCATTACATGACAGACAACTGATTAAATTGCTATATGTTAGTTGACCATCAATTTACTGAGTTATATGCTGTCCAATCAAACAACCTCAGTGTGCATTGGTCCATATTGTATCATCACTAGATAAAATAAATACAAATCCATTCTACTGTTACCAAGTGTTTTGCCTATTAGCTGCTTGATCAGTTGGTTTGTTACCTTTGGCAAAAAAGAAAAAGAAAATGCTTGCTCTAAGAGCAATGTTTTAAGCTCTAAGAAGTGCCAAAACAGTCAGTAAGAACAATCACAGCTTGCTAACAGTGGATAGAGGAGCAGTTAAAGATAATATTAGCATTTTTGGCATGTCAGCCCTACATTTATCTTGGCTTGATAAGAGGTAATACCAAACGAGACATTTAATCTTTTTTCATAAGTGAGACATTTAGCAGCTATGAGGTTCTAAATGCACCATAGACACCTAAGAAAACAAGTAAGCAAAAAAACAAATAGCCACATATGATGAAGATTCTTGGCTTGACAGGAGTTAATTCACTCAGTGAATTTGCTCACTTTTCCATCATTGTTGAAATGTTATATTTAACAGTCCTTTGTTGATTCCTCAAAAAACAAAACAAAATGTTTTGCTATGCTAACTCTGGCAAGATACTAGTGTTACAACCTCAAACCTCAATACAAACAACCTCACACTGCATTAAAGCACCCCTGTGTCAAAAACACTGGTATTATCCTTTAACCCTGACCTTCTCAAACATGTTGTATTGTTGACCTTCCGCCACAACCCCCACATCCCACAAACCCTTAAACCCTTAGAAAAATAGTAATACGTCTACAGTAATTTGAAATCTACTTTAAATTAAATAGGGGTGGGATATGACAAAAGGACATTGTGGCCATGGGCTTGTGGATAAATCGTCAAATGGATAGATCGTGAATATGAATCTTAAAGTTGCAGCTATTTAAAGGTTATGATGCATGATGTACACCAGTGTGTTCAGAACACTTACTGTCACACGTGTTACAGTTTTGAAATTATTTGTGGGTGAGAGTTAGTATAAACAAATCATGTAAAGTAATAGTTGAGGAGAGTCAAACAATTCAGAATCTTACTTTTGGCATTGAAATAAGTTCAAATTAAGTTCAATTAAAAAGCTTTACAATAAGATTGGTTCTGTAGCGAAAAAGCAGCCAGGATGGTGAGAAGGTGGCGAGGTGAGGTGGCGGGTTAAGAGCTACATTAGTTAGCTGGTTAGCTCATTATTCACTAGCCACTTAGCCAATAACCCAGCTACAAACTTAGCCTGCACTAGTCAGCAAATAGGTAGCCAATAATTAGATGGTTTGCTTGCTAGCCACTTGCTAGCTAACTATCCAACAATGAGCAGGTGGTGAACTTATAAGTAGCAGCTAGTTTGAAACCATCTAGCCGGCAGTCAATGATTAGCTAGTTAGGCCAGCCATACGATCTGGCTAGCGTCCCACGCTAATGTTGCAGATCTTGCAGCTGGGGTCCTTCTTAGCGTTGATGGTGGACAGGCTCATAAGTTGGTGCCCACTGATCTGCGCTACCGTTCCCAATGACAGATCCAATGGCTCTGTGTAGATCACCTCCAAGATCACATCCTGGGCGTGGTGGAAAGACAGTGACCTGTCTTCCTCCTCAACACAGGTCAGGAAACGGTTATCAGATCTGTCCAGAGCTGGTAACCTCCCTTTACAGAAGGTGTCTCCTTTGGACCCCTGAGGAGCAAGGACCAGGATGACATAGTGGTAGGCCGTGTACATGCAGTAGAAATCCCCAAAGTAGATGTTGGTGTTCTGGTTGAAGAGGACTTCTGCTTGGACCTGTAACAAAACAATGATACAACCTGTATTAATGTAATACTGCTATTACTACCTCTACTAATACCATCTCTGATGGTTTCCCACCCCACGAAGGTCAGGGTCAGCTTCAGAATAGAGCTGGTAGGGATTGACTGTCTTGCTCAAGGACACTTCAGCACAACTGATGCTTGCTAACAAGGGAGCTTGAACCCCAGGCCTCCAGTTCCAAGGGCAATCTCCCTACTCACCATGCCACCCTGCTGCCCCTCCTCCTTAGCAGCTAATGGCTGACATGTAAATATAATCTGTGGTCTGACAAAACATACGGTACATACTGAAATACATGGTTCAAGGACAATGGGAATACTGTGATAAGGTTAGACTCAAAGGCTCTTCAATTGCTGTACAGGGCTGCACCTGGAAGCGGTAGGGTCCGTATGGGGAGTCCTGGGGGGGTTTTCCTGTGTTGAATTCTGTGTTGCAGCTGAAGAAAATCCCTTCCAGTTTGCCACTGATAGGCGAACCGTGGCTGCCACTGTTGTCTTTGACTGACGGCAGCATCCGGTTACACTGAGCATCTCTGGAACGATAAGAGGGGCTGTTCACAACATAGACCAGGGTTAATACACAACAGAGCATGCAGACATGCAGAAGGACAGATATCTGCTGCAGGTAGACAAGCAGGTAGACATCCTGTTATACTTAGTGCTTCTGGGTCGATCAGAGGGGCAGTTCACAATATGGACTAGGGTTAATATGCAAGAGACATCAAACACAAACTTTTCTCTAAGGCAGAGCTGCTCTGGAGACAGATATAATGTAGTTGAGTTGTTGAGTTAGACCTCAGTTGGTGGAGCGAAAGAACCACAGATAAGGACAAGTTAGCTAACTGGCAAACATGAATTGCAAAACTGGTCAAAATATAGATACAAATATAAATGGCAATGACTTATTTTTTTCCATTCATTCATGACCATGGCATTCATGATCTTCAGCAGGTCAGCAGGCTAGCTAACTAGTTTATCTAGATAGCTATAGGCTAGTATGGACAAATTATATTTTTTCAGGTTTTTTAGTATCAGAGTGTTAAGCTAGCTCCTCTCTTACCTCTTGCATGTTTCCCTAGGCTTTGTCTAATGCTGCTAATGTTACCAGAAAAACTGTGGTTCTTTGGCTCACTTAGGTTTCACTTAACCAATCAGAGAGCTGCTCTGCCTCCGAGAACAACTAAAACTGGTTGCATTTTCCTGCTGTACAGTCTAGCAGATGTTTTGGCACCAGGCCTTCATCGCTGTCGGTTCCAGAAAAGAAACTAAGCTAAGTCTTGTTATCTTCAGTACTAGTCCGCTGTGTCCATTTAGGCTGCAGGACTCAAGCAATTACATATGACACATTAAAAACTTCCACTTGAAAACTAAAATGTAATCAGCACAGCATATTGAGTGATTCTATTTAGATTTGACATTCACAGAACGAGGTGCTCAAATGGAGACTCAACAAAATGGGTTTGATTGTCCCCTTTATAAAGGCCTCAGCTTACACATATTATAAAGCTGTCTGGTGGGAAAAGCCCAGCACTTATAAGCTCCATTCCAAAAGCCAAAAGCTCCCAGAAATGAAACGTCATTTCACTTAAATAACAGATAGATGGACGGTTCTCAACGATTCAGCGTCTCTGTAAGTAACGTCTGTCCGCCTATCTGTACAAATATCCACACATGCACGACCACAATCCATATTTCTAATGTTACTTGTATAAGCCTACAACCATGCAATTAATCATTTACTTTTTTTTTTTTGACATTTTATGCATTTAGCTGACTCTCTTACAGCAACTTACAGTGAGGGAATCAATCAATAAATCCATCAATCAATCAATCAATCAATAATAAATTCAATCAATCCATTCGTCTGTCCATCCATCCATCATTTACTCTATCAACTGTCAACCAATTAATCCGTCGAAATGTATACAATTAAAACCAGCCAGTCATCTAACCGATCAACCAATCTTTAAATCACCCAACTGATTTATCAATTCTTTCACCCACTGATCCAAATGAAACTTTATTTGTAAAGCATAGACGAGAGTTATGCAACATGAAGTTATTTTTCAAATGTCGGAGAACAAAATCAAACGGAATATGTGATGCAAATTACATACACACACGAACACGACACACACACACACACACACACACACACACACACACACACACACACACACACACACACTACCTGGCTTGGTGGAAGTATTCTTTCTGCTGGTTTCTGTAGAAGACGGTGAACGGCAGCATCCTGCCAGCGATCGCCTCTGCCTTCTCCAACAGCTGATTCAGGTGGACTGTAGAATAGTCTGAGGAGAACACACACACACACACACACACACACACACACACACACACACACACACACACACACACACACACACACACACACACACACACACACACACACACACACACACAGACAGATGTCAACCAAACCAGTAATCATAATGGGACTAGAGAAACCAGTTGATGTCTCAGACTTCACTGGTTTGATTTTAGTGAAACTTGATGCATTTTCGCACTGTGTTGTGATTGGCCAGACTGGCCTGATGGGGGCGCTATAAACAAAGGTTAGAATGGTTCCGGAGCCTGCAGCGATGTGGCGTCTTGCTCCCGGTTGATGCTTCATTCATCGATGTGTGTCTCCTGTTTGGACGGGAAGCGACAAGGTTGATGAAGTTTCTGTTTCAGATGAGACTGAAGAGTGTCTCTGTGGTTCAGACAGGTTCACCTCTGAGGCTCGATGGTCTGTCTTCCCGGATGACCTTTAACCTTTGCCTGACCCTGCTGTCTTCCTGTTTCCTGTCTTGATTACTTTCTGCTCTCTCTGGCTGATGGTCTGCACCTCTCTCTCCCCCTCTCTCTCTCTTCTTATGATGGAATATAAACAGAGCAATATTGTTTTTTTGTTCTTTAACACTTTTTTTTTTTAATCTGTTTTGTGATGCTGTGATAACTTTATGTTTTGTGATATACTACAATACTTGTGCCAATAAATGTAAAAAAAGGTCTCTCTCTCTTTTATTTTCTCTCTGTCCATCTGTCTCTCTCTCTCTATTTCACAGCTGCCTTTCTCTCCGTCTGTTTTTATCTCCCCTGTTTTCTCCCTCTCTGTATCTCACCATCTCTCGCCTCAGTACATTAATAATCTGTGACATTTTCATATAAATAAACAACCATTCTGCTCCTCTCTCTGATCTCTGGACCTCAACATCCTCAACCTCAACCATCATGAAGCTCCTCCATCTGCTGCTCTCTGGGAGAAACCCTCTGGAGACAGGAAGTGATGCGTTCTACGTCTCAACAGAAGAAGAACTGGGTAGTTAGCATGAGCAGCGATAGCCACTGTGGCTGAACAGACAGAGAGAAGAGCGCCACCTACAGGAACTCAAACTCCATCAACAGGAAACCCAAGGAGGAAGACGTCACAGTACTGGACACACTGTTTGATTGACAGGTGATCTGTCGTGTGTCATATGATGCTGAAATTCAAACCTGAAAGTATTTTGAGGATTAGAAACATGTTAAAGTAATGCCGCCATGTTGACGTCACCTCACATTTTCAACATTTGTGCATTGCAGCTTTCTTCCCAGTTCCTAATGCAGGAGGAAGTGTTGCTCTCTCTCTCTCTCTCTCTCTCTCTCTCTTTCACACCTGCCTTTTCATCCCTAGCCTCCCAGGTTCTTGCTAGGCGAGGACAGAGGTTCATCGTTTTGCCTGTCTCTTCCTCCCTCAGCGTTCACCATGACGGTCCTCTCCAGGCGCCCAGCTGGTGGAGAGGACCAGAGTAATGGCCTCTATTCACACAGCAACTCGTCTTTCTCCTTTCCACTCTCGCTATCTTGTCCATTTCCACTGTAAAATAAAATATGAAGCACATGGGGGAAATTGCAGCCCATCCCATCTCATCTTCATCATCCACTTCTTCATGATGTATCTGTCCTACTCATCATCTTCAGAAACATTCAGTTTTCTCCTCCAGGCTGGTCGGCAGCTGTCTAGACCCTCTTCTCTCTCTACCCATCCTCCCTTTCATTCTGCTCTATTCATTTCCTTCGCCTGCTGTACTCAATAATCTTACTAAAGCCCCGTCCAGATGGGACTAGTGTCTCCGGGATAGGAGGGGTAATTGTAATCATTACTTGAGCTACTCATTAATTTTAATCCGGTCCAGAGTGACCGTGTCCGGGGTTTTCCACCTGGTGATCCGATCATGATGAAGTCTGATTGGAGAGGCGCCGCTGGGCTTCAACTCATTTGCAGGTAAACTGAGGATCAGCCGCGCTACTTCCTGACTGCTAATAATTGCACAATTAAATTTGTGTCGGTACAAAATGTGTTTAAATGTGTAAACGGGCTCCGACTGCACTGTTATAATGTGTCTCTCCCCACTCAGAGGCAGAGTTCCCTCCCAGGTCCTCATCTTCCTGCCTGACCTGCGGTGCAGAACTCGATGATCTCGCTCCATTCAGAAACGGCGTAGTCTCCGTCGGGCTGCTTGGCGGCGGTCTGGGCGGCGACCGTGTACTCGGTCCGAGGACTCAGGAACCAATGGCCTCGCACCGTCATGGGGAGGGGCACCGCCTTCGCCACCAGCTTCGTCGGCACGTCCTGGAAAGATGATGACGATGATGGATAGACAGGCGGAGAAGAACGATGGGAAGAGAGAGTGCTAGTAATTCTACTACCACTACTACGACTACTATTGGTACTAATACTACTACCGATACTAACAGCATTTTGTTGCACCGACCTTGTGTTTGAACTTGTTCTCCTTCTTGTTCTCCTTCTTGTTGAGGTCGATGAAGAAGTGAGTGATCCTGTCTCTCCCTCTGGTCTCCATGTCCCAGCTGATCCTGAAGGAATCACAGGTGATGTTACTGATCCGGATCTGCTGGGGGACCGGCAGGTCGTCCAGATCCCCGATACCGCTGTCTGCTGACTTGGTGCCTGAGAGAGGAGAGAGAGAGACAGGCAGTCGCTGAACGCTTTGAGCACCATTACAAACCTCCTAACTAATCAAACGGGATGAAGAGGAGAGGGATGAAGAGGACAGGGGTGAAGAGGACAGGGATGAAGAGGACAGGGATGGAGAGGACAGGGATGAAGAGGAGAGGGGTGGAGAGGACAGGGATGAAGAGGATAGGGATGAAGAGGACAGGGATGAAGAGGATAGGGATGAAGAGGACAGGGATGAAGAGGAGAGGGGTGGAGAGGACAGGGATGAAGAGGACAGGGATGAAGAGGACAGGGATGAAGAGGAGAGGGGTGGAGAGGACAGGGATGAAGAGGACAGGGATGAAGAGGACAGGGATGAAGAGGACAGGGGTGAAGAGGATAGGGATGAAGAGGAGAGGGATGAAGAGGACAGGGATGAAGAGGACAGGGATGAAGAGGAGAGGGATGAAGAGGACAGGGATGAAGAGGACAGGGGTGGAGAGGACAGGGATGAAGAGGACAGGGATGAAGAGGACAGGGATGAAGAGGACAGGGATGAAGAGGACAGGGATGAGGAGGACAGGGGTGAAGAGGACAGGGATGAAGAGGAGAGAGGTGGAGAGGACAGGGATGAAGAGGACAGGGATGAAGAGGACAGGGGTGGAGAGGACAGGGATGAAGAGGACAGGGATGAAGAGGACAGGGATGAAGAGGACAGGGATGAAGAGGACAGGGATGAGGAGGACAGGGGTGAAGAGGACAGGGATGAAGAGGAGAGGGGTGGAGAGGACAGGGATGAAGAGGACAGGGATGAAGAGGACAGGGATGAAGAGGACAGGGATGAAGAGGACAGGGGTGAAGAGGACAGGGATGAAGAGGACAGGGGTGAAGAGGATAGGGATGAAGAGGAGAGGGATGAAGAGGACAGGGATGAAGAGGACAGGGGTGGAGAGGACAGGGATGAAGAGGAGAGGGATGAAGAGGACAGGGATGAAGAGGACAGGAGTGGAGAGGACAGGGATGAAGAGGACAGGGATGAAGAGGAGAGGGATGAAGAGGACAGGGATGAAGAGGACAGGGGTGGAGAGGACAGGGATGAAGAGGAGAGGGATGAAGAGGACAGGGATGAAGAGGACAGGGATGAAGAGGATAGGGGTGGAGAGGACAGGGATGAAGAGGAGAGGGATGAAGAGGACAGGGATGAAGAGGACAGGAGTGGAGAGGACAGGGATGAAGAGGACAGGGATGAAGAGGATAGGGATGAAGAGGAGAGGGATGAAGAGGACAGGGGTGAAGAGGACAGGGGTGAAGAGGACAGGGGTGAAGAGGACAGGGATGAAGAGGACAGGGATGAGGAGGACAGGGATGAAGAGGACAGGGGTGAAGAGGACAGGGATGAAGAGGACAGGGATGAAGAGGACAGGGATGAAGAGGACAGGGGTGAAGAGGACAGGGATGAAGAGGACAGGGGTGAAGAGGATAGGGATGAAGAGGAGAGGGATGAAGAGGACAGGGGTGGAGAGGACAGGGATGAAGAGGAGAGGGATGAAGAGGACAGGGATGAAGAGGACAGGAGTGGAGAGGACAGGGATGAAGAGGACAGGGATGAAGAGGACAGGGATGAAGAGGAGAGGGATGAAGAGGACAGGGATGAAGAGGACAGGGGTGAAGAGGACAGGGATGAAGAGGACAGGGGTGAAGAGGACAGGGATGAAGAGGACAGGGATGAAGAGGACAGGGGTGAAGAGGACAGGGATGAAGAGGACAGGGGTGAAGAGGACAGGGATGAGGAGGACAGGGATGAAGAGGACAGGGATGAAGAGGACAGGGGTGAAGAGGACAGGGATGAAGAGGACAGGGGTGAAGAGGACAGGGATGAAGAGGAGAGGGGTGGAGAGGACAGGGATGAAGAGGACAGGGATGAAGAGGACAGGGATGAAGAGGAGAGGGGTGGAGAGACCTCGATGATGATAGAGAGAGTGCCGCCTTCACTTCCCCTGCTGGGATTTGAACCGACAACCCAGCAGCTTCTGTCAACCTTGTGATGCCGCTGCTACAATCTGCTTTTCCTCGTTCGTCGTGGTAACGGGACGTTGAGGATTTAACTCAGTGAAACACATCCATCCATCATCTCTCGCTCTCTCGGGAGGGGAGGGGCTAACTGATTGATGATGTAAGAGGATTACAACCCGCCTGGGATTAACTCTGCAAATGTAGAAAACCACTGTGTGTGTGTGTGTGTGTGTGTGTGTGTGTGTGTTAACCCATGAAGGCTGAGAGAGTACAGTGCTGTAATCGAGACCCGGCCCTGGCCCCGCCCCCGACACGGTCAGATCAACCTTTACCTCAGGCAGATAGTGTCGAGTCATTTTACTTCAAGTGTGTTTTGATTTGAAGTATTTTACTTTTGCAACAAAACTGTCAAATTGACTTTGAGTGTTTAGTTATTGGTTTGTTGTCCAGCTCCTTCGCTAGCCGCTAGCCGCTAGCCGCTAGCCGCTTAGCTGCTTGGATCGCTTTCAGCAAAACACACAGAAACATTACTGTTATTTTTTAACATCAACACAGTAAAAACACATTTGACATATAAATGTCTGTTTATAGTAACTCAGTTAATTGATGACTTAAGTTGATTTTTAGATCAGTACTTTTACTTCAACTTCAGTCAAACTCCAGTAAGTAACAGTATTTGTCCTTGGTACTCTTTCAGTGTAGTACTAAATCTTTATCTATTTTCAGCAGTAACGTTTTCCTCCATCTCTCTCTTCTTCCTCTGTTCATCTTTATTCATCTCTACCCCCTTTCACTTCTCTCTCTCCATCCCTCCATCCCTCCATCCCTCCATCCCTCCCTCCTTGTATTCTGCTCTCCACAGAGTTTGGGTCAATGGACAAAGACCAGCTTCAATCAGCGGACACAGCGAACACACAGAGACCACGCAGGCTGGACAAGGACCCTATTGAGATGGGGTGAGAGGGGCGATGAAGGAGGAAGAGAAGGAGGAGGAAGAGAGGAGGAAGAGAGAGAGAGAGAGAGAGAGAGAGGAGATAGAGGTTTTTCCCCTCACATTACACAGATCTGATGTTTCCCACTGAGCGTTGATTAGCCGTTTAAAAAGACGGTTGGAAAGTGAAGGTTTAGCGGACGTCTGCAGAACATGTCAGCATTATCTCGTACGTACGGACGGGGGTTTGGTTCAAACACGAGGAACGAGAGGAAGGAAAGGGGGATCAGGGAGTTACAGAAAGGAGAGGACGGCATAGAAACAGGAAGGACTTGAGGGAAGAAGACAAAACCCGTCAAACTCCAGCCAACACATCGGAAGAAAAGACAGAGGCAGGGGAATAAAAACACAAAGAAGGAGCTCCTGCTGATCTTCCTCCTCCTCCTCCTCCCCCTCCTCCTCTCCCTCACCCCTCCATCCTGCCGGTGAATGGAGGAGGCGAGGCGCTGTTGTTCGCTGTCAGCTCTATTCGTTTCTCACGGGGCGGTGATTAACCACGTCTACCACGACGGGGAGACGCCTGAGTCACCGAGACACTTCGGCAGGCTCGGTAACGCCACGGCAACAGCGCCACGGCAACAGCGCCACGGCAACAGCGCCACGGCAACAGCGCCACGGCAACAGCGCCACGGCAACAGCGTTTACATCGGACGGGGATAATGTTTAACGGGGAAAACATTTTTACGCTTTGAAGGTGGACGTGCACATGGGGGCATCCTGGTGGCTCGGCGGTCTGAGGCCCCATACCACGTAACCGTGACCTCCTGGGTTCGAATCCGGGACCTATGTCGCATGTCATCCCTCCTGTCTCACCTCATCTTTCCTGTCTCTCTCTCTCTACTGGCAAAATACAAAAAAACAAGTTAATTGTGATATCTTGATATAATTACTGAAAATAAATGAGACCACGGTGGAGACGACTGGTAGCCTCTATCTGTGTTTCTACACATCAAGACTACATTTCCCATCAGCCCTGTTGGTTCCTGCCCCCCCTCCCCCTCCCTGGTGTCTTTGTCTTTCCTGAAGAGGATCAACATGTTGGAAGTGATTCCTCCATCTTCCTTTCTCTCCTTCCTCCATCTGCCATCTCCAGAAACTCTTTATCTTTATCTCCGTTAGCGCTGGAAGAACAGCGCCCTCTTCCTGTTTGGTGAAGAACAGCGCCCTCTTCCTGTTTGGTGAAGAACAGCGCCCTCTTCCTGTTTGGTGAAGAACAGCGCCCTCTTCCTGTTTGGTGACGTAAAGCAATCCAGCAGATTTCCCTCCAAATCGACCCGGTGGACACAAAGTAGAACGAGAGTAGAGGCTGACAGGCTGGTAGTGGTGGTCTGGTTTGTTTACGGTGATGATACTAATGTCTGTGAATACTACACCTAGCACCTCATCATGGCTTGTACCAAGATGCATGAGCCTCATGTGGCCATTCCTACAAACATGGTATACATGAGTCTTTTTTCGAGGTCCTACCAAGAAACACACCTGACCTGCGTTCTGAAAATACGTAGAAACCCACGTATTTATCACCACGACTGACCCACTGCTGCTCCTACACCAATACGGGTTTTTGGAGGCCGATACTGATATCATGGAATTTGCCGACAGACGTTATTTTTCAGTATCTTTCAATTTGACCATTTTCACGGCACAAACAACAAACAAATCACCGTGTTTCCCTTCGTCATCATTCCTCATCGTCACTCAGCAGAAGGCCAGAAGAGAATCACGACTGACAGAGAAATGATGTAATATCTCTGTGTTGGTTTGGGATCTGGTTTGAAATACATACTAGCGACTCATTTACTATATAAGGGTGTGAAATGTGATTTAAAGCAAAGTGACTTCTATCTGTGTCGCTTTGTTTTGGACAGATGGATCAGAAACACAGGAAAGTGGAGTCGATCTGGCACACTGGGAAAACACTGGAAAAACCTTATATCATTTACTTACATTGTTTATTGGCTCTTGTTTATTTAATTCTCTTATTTGTCTCATTTGTTTAATAAAAGTAGGTTGCTAACTTATTGCACTCTTACCTTAACACTAGTTCTGCTCTTAGTTGCTTGTTTAGGAAGGAAATGCACTTACGATTTCTGGTGACTAGTAGTTCTACCTACCGATGTTGATGCACTATTGTAAGTCGCTTTGGATAAAAGCGACTGTTAAATGACTGGAATGTAATGTAATGTAATGTAATGTAATGTAATGTAATGTAATGTAATTTACTTTTTCATTGACTCGCTACATTTGCGTCTAATATCAGGAGGATCATGATCTCTGGTTTCGTTTTAGTTTAATTCATGAAATCGCAGCGAACAGAAAGAACCTTCATTAATAATAAGCTTGTGATTTTCAGGATCTGACAGGTTGAGGAACCGGTGAGGAACCGGTGAGGAACCGGTGAGGAACCGGTGAGGAACCGGTGAGGAACCGACACAACAGAACATCCGTCCGTCGTTAGCTTCCTTCCCTTTTTAACTTGTGTCTGTTCTTTTATTTACTATTAATCAGATTTCCCACAATCCTCAGCGCTAATGAGCAGACCCAGTTGTATGCTAATGAGGCGATGATGACAGGTTTTGATTGGATAGCGCTTAATGACCCGTGGTTAATGAGTGTCAATTAGGCTGCAGATGGGACCGCCTGTTAACACACACACACACACACACACACACACACATACACTACTGCAAGTATTCACACACACACAAGCTTACATCTGGATGTGAGCACACACACGGACCAAGTAAATGTGAGTGTATGAGTATACATTGGAATATAGAGAAACACACACACACACACACACAGACACACACACACAGACACAGACACACACACACACACAGACACACACACACACACACACACACACACACACACACAGAGACACACACACACACACACATTAAAGCACCTTCCGTGCAGGTTGCTTTACACATTAAAAAACATCAGAAATAATAATAGAATAATAGAATCTATAATAATAATAATAATAAAGACTAGAAAGGTGTTTCAAGACTGAGGAGAAATACACACATGCACACCTACACACACACAAAACACTTAATGCAGCATTTCCTGATTCTCACACACACACACACACACACACACACACACACACACACACACACACTCTCTCTCTCTCTCTCTCTCTCTCTCCTGCCCTTTGTGTCCAGACCAAAGTCACAAAGTAAACTCCTGGGACATGGCCATGGCCAAAAGTTTGCTCGCGCGCGCACACACACACACACGCACGTGCACGCACGCACGCACACACACACACACACACACACACACACACACACACACACACACACACTCTCTCTCTCTCTCCTTCTGGCATCACATTAAACTTTCATGACTCTGAAGTCGCAGAGCCAAAAATAAACTCACCACGCATCAACCATGTGACGAAGCATTACAGAGAGAGAGAGACAGACAGGGAGAGAGAGAGACAGGGAGAGAGAGACAGACAGAGAGAAACAGAAAGAGACAGAGAGAGAGACAGACAGGGAGAGAGAGGGAGAGAGAGAGAGAGACAGAGAGAGACAGACAGGGAGAGAGAGAGACAGGGAGAGAGAGAGAGACAGAGAGAAAGACAGGCAGAGAGAGAGAGAGACAGGGAGAGAGAGACAGGCGGAGAGAGAGAGATAGAGAGAGAGAGGTAGACAGATAGACAGAGAGAGAGAGAGACAGGGAGAGAGACAGAGAGAGACGGGGAGAGAGAGAGAGAGAGAGGTAGACAGATAGACAGAGAGAGAGAGAGACAGGGAGAGAGACAGAGAGAGAGAGAGGTAGACAGATAGACAGAGAGAGAGAGACAGGGAGAGAGAGGGAGAGAGAGACAGAGAGAGAGACCGACAGAGAGAGACGGGGAGAGAGAGAGAGGCCTTGTTCATAGCTAATCATAGTCTTATTGATCATAGTCTTATTGATCATAGTCTTATTGATCATAGTCTTATTGATCTGTGTCTAGACAGCATGCTAGTTGTACTTGAGTTTATGTCAAGTTACTTAACTTGCTGCATGCTAACGCGTTAGCATGCTAAATCTACCTGTGTCACATATTAGGTGAGGTGACCAACGGACCTTGAACATGATCAGGGCCAACATCATAACAGGCTGTCATGTCTGCTATCGCTGCTCACGCTAACTACCCAGTTCTTCTTCTGTTGAACTGTAAAACGCATCACTTCCTGTCTCCAGAGGGTTTCTCCCGGTAAAGACCTTCCTGTTGAGAAGCTTCATGACCTGGCTGAGGTTGATGATGTTGAGGTTGAGGTACAGTGCCATGAGGACAAACAGGGGAAGGGAACCTCCAACCCTGACAGTGTACAGACACTTTTGAGATCAATTAGGACATTTTGAGATCTTGTGTGTAATAAATGCAAAGAGACAAAACTCCATTTGCACGTTTACCATGCAAATCGTTGCTTAGTGCACGAGGCAGGCTGCCGGCTGAGACGCTTCACACACGTTTTGGTTGAACGTGAGGAGAGAACGGCCGACCACATTATTTGGATGAACTGAGACGGTATTTTCCAGTCAAACCACCATGTTTCTATGGTTTGTTATGAGGCTGGTAGGCTGGAGACGGCGTCCTGGACGGAGCAGTTATTGCAGCAACGACGTCAGTGACTAAATTCCAACTGTCCAACTGTTCCAACTGAGCCGACTGTCTGAAGTCCAAGAGTCCAGAAGCTTTGGGCTCGTCTGTAGTTCGGAAGTGGAACAAATACGCAAGTAAACATCGATGTTACCGGCTTCCTATCGGCTCGATGTCCAATCACGATCAGCGCAACTGACTCGGCGGCATACTCCACGCCGTCCGGAAGGCCCGCCTCCAAGTCCTGAGGATACCATTAGGGGGCGAGGAACCTCACTCTAGAACCGACTGGAGTTCCCACCTAGCATTTTGTTGTGCTGCTGAACGTAAAGCGACCATAAAAACACATGCGGGGCTGATAGGGGTTTTCCATCTTCACCGGGTGCTGAGAAAACCTCCTCACATTCCCAGCTGCTCCGAGTCCAGACACGTTTCAGCTACGAAGGCTGAAAAAAACACAACCTCATTCTGAAGCCAGAAAAAAAGAATGACAGAGCAGTTTTATTATCCAGTATTTAGCATGCTGGTGTATCACTTCCTCTCTAGTTGGTCCTGCTGCTTACTGCTGTCTTGTGTAGGAGCAGCCGAGTTCTGCTGATGTTGTTGCTCCTGGTCGCTGATAGAGGTCAGCAGAGGTCATCGGATTACTAGCGCCCCTTTAACTGTGCCCTTTATTTAGTCAGGGAAGATTTGTCGAGCGTGTATCCTCCTTTCCAGCAACACGCTGCTTCAAACTCATTCAATTACACTGCCCAGTATCACCACAGTCCTCTACTGGTTAAATGCCTTGCTCAAGGGCACTCAGGCAAAGGGGAGGGAACAGTGTTACTCATCCACTCCCCATGGACGTGTCCGCCGCTCTGTCTGACTCTGACCAAACATCGTCAGCGGCGTCAAACTAAACCGCCGCACTTACGTAACGTCACCAAACGTCAGATGACAAGATGACAAGATGACAGAAGAGAGAGAGAGAGACAAAAGAAAAGTCAAGGAAAGAGAAAAGAGAAATCGAGGCAATGCAGCTTGATGCTCGGCAGCAGAACACCAGTACAGTAGTTCAGTAGTTCAGTATCTGAACAGTCTCAGTCTCAGAGGGTTCGGTCAGTCCGGTCCGGATCGTCTTCGCTCTGCAGTTGTTTTCATTTTCACATTTTCACAAGTGACATTTATCTTATTTTTTCAGGCAAGTTGAAATGTGAAGAGATCACAGTCTACCTCAACTAGATCCCAGTCTACCTCAACTGGATCCCAGTCTACCTCAACTGGATCCCAGTCTATCTGAACTGGATCCCAGTCTATCTGAACTAGATCCCAGTCTATCTGAACTAGATCCCAGTCTATCTGAACTGGTTGACAAATGGTGCCAGGAGTGAAATATGGAACTATTTCACTTACCGGGCCGACAGACATCCAACCGAAAAGTTCCTACGAAGCTGTTCAGGTCAAGTGTAGCGACACATTGCATGATGGGTAGTCTTGTATCGAATGTTTAGATATTAATAAAGTAAAAATTCTAGTATATGTAGTTGTTTTGAAGAGACCAAAGCTTTTTTCAGGCAAAGTGGGAGGTTCACTCTTCAGGGAAGCAGAAGGATCCGGTGGGCTTCCCTCCTGGACCAGGACACGTGGAGGGTCTCGGACTCCCAGAGCTGGACTATCCCTGTCGCTTCCTCTTGACCAACAAGCACGGCTGATGTCAGAACTGGTCCAAACATACATCACACCCAGATCTCTTGTAATCTTTCAGCTGTTGTGTTGCACATAAGAAAGATTTCAGGATTTTGCGTGATGTTTTTTTGTTGTCAATGTTGTCACGAAAACCTCCAACAATGCCGCAATTTTCAGCTAAATCGTCCAGTTAAGTGTGTCAAAGTTCTTACGTTAGATAGCTTCCAAGAGACATTATATGCAGAGGACCTCGACTGCATTGCATTGTGGGATAGGTTTGTGAGTATCTAGGCTGCCGTTTGCATGTTAGTAATATGTCATCTTGTAGTATCAAAGTATCAAAGCTCCATGTCTGTTTGTCCCGTACCTATTTTTGGTATCAGTGTTGATTTGAAGGCATCAAAAGGCATTTAGAGGTATTGAAAATATTCAAAATGTTGTACTTCTACAGTTTGGACTTATTGATCTCGTCATTTGTACTGAGTTTACAACATGATCATCGGCTGCATTCATTCAAAAAACAAACAAACACCATGTACAAGGATCACATGGAACATCCTTTATCCCTGCTCATGCATTGTTTTAGTATACTGCTGTTGAGTCAGCATCCAGATCTACCAGCCTGGTGCTGTGGCAGACCAGCAGGGTGCAGGACTGGTTAGACTGGTTTCTATGGGGAATGATGATGCAGCAGTGAATGTTGCTGATTCACAGCAAGTTGTCGTTTTTTAATGTTACAGTGACAAAGCATGGCTGCCTCCCCTCGTCGCTTTTCACCTTTCCTCTTACCTTCTTTCCTCCCTTCTCCTCTCTTCTCATGCCCCTTCCCTCCATCTCTCCTCCCCCCCCCCTACTCTCCTCTCTCCTCATTAGCTGTCACTAGATTCTCCCTCCAGCCATCTGAAGGTCAGTATTTTATGCAGCAGTAAAACCTCTCTCGAGAACGAGGACCTCAAGCCCCAGAGGAGTGCTTCATTCCTGGGATGATCTCC
This sequence comes from Hoplostethus mediterraneus, assembly GCA_034670385.1. Classification (NCBI taxonomy): domain Eukaryota; kingdom Metazoa; phylum Chordata; class Actinopteri; order Trachichthyiformes; family Trachichthyidae; genus Hoplostethus; species Hoplostethus mediterraneus. The sequence continues at coordinate 223,189 of JAXDDW010000235.1, forward strand.
ATCTGGCTGCCCCCTCACAATGTTCCAGACAATATCCAGACCTTCAGGCCGGGGTTGAGGCCACGATGGAGTGGATCTGAATCGGGATAATCTTTATACTCTGGCCACTTTCAGGCCATGGTCAACCCTTCAGACTAGCGACCAGGGGGAGACTGCGGGTATTCAAGCCCTGAGGGAGTGCTTCAATCATGGGGTAATCTCCAATGGCCTGAACCCTCCAAACCAAGCCAGGGATCAAGGAGGAGAGAGCAGACTCAAAGCCCTAAGGGAGTGAGGCAGCTCTGGGGTAGTCTACAATACCAAACCCCCTCTCAGAGCTCCAGGCCAAACCTCCAGCCAAACATCCATATCAAGCCCAGGACGAGGGGCAGACCGAGAGCCTCGGGCCCCATGGGAGTGCTTCAGATCCTGGGTAACCTTCATTATCCCGGTCCTCCTCAAAGCACCAGACCAAACTAGGGACCAGGGGGAGACTGTGGCCTTCAAGCCCCAAGGGAGTGCTGCCGTCCTGGGATTAATTTCAAGCACCCTGCCCCTCTCCAAGCATCAGGCTGTGAAATCTACTGCAGATTAGAAATATGTTTATTGATTTGTTATGTTGATTTCTAATATTTAACCAAGAAGCAGAATCTAAAAACATGCATCTTTATGTTTTCATCTCAGTTTCATTTTTTTCTGTTTGAGGAACAATCATCATGTTTTACTGTTATAATGATACAATATAATTGAATATAACACATAAGACTGATAAAGTAGATTAGTTTATATCACCCACATTCTGGTTTGCTTGCACACAAGCAGCGTTTCATTGGTCCGTGTCTCCTTGAATGCCAGTGACAGATGAAGGAGGTCAAAGTTGAATTACCCAAATAATGGTTTCCTTACATCCATCTTTGCTCTATAATCCTTTAAGCTTTGCTATCACAAGGGAATCAAACTCAAACTCAGATTCAAGAACTGATGTAAAACCCACGCTAAGGTTTCCAAGTAGTTGAGTTTTTGGAGGACTGACATTCGACAGCAGCTGCTTGTTTGAGTCCAGCCCAGGAGAATTGGTGTCTGTCTGGCTGTCTGCCTGTCTGTCTGTCTGCCTGTCTGTCTGTCTGTCTGCCTGTCTGTCTGAACAACAAAACAGCAGAACAACTCAATCAGACCGAAAGGACTCCTCCTCGCTCTACTCCCTCCGAACGCTCCTTGAAGAACATTGACAATCGGGAGCTTGACAGACAGAAATCGGACCGCGGCGTAATGAAAATGAGTTAATTCATGTGTGAGCAGCAACTCTGAACTTTTCAACACAAATGCTAATAGAATTGAACTATATTGAGATGTCCATCATTTGGATGAAAATGAAACCTGCTCTCAAAACATAATTGATTGTACAAAATTTAAACGAATTACTTGACAGGATCCACATTTTAGAGATACTGAATGATGACGATAGAATAAGATGAGACCATGTGGACATTGGGTTGAGCAGCAAATACTAATACAGGTCAGCAAAGGAAAACAGACTCTAAATAAGATTAGGGGAAATTATTATTATATTATTGTTACTATTATATTATAATATTTTATAGCATTATGAGGGTGTGCAACATAAACCAGTAGGACTACTAAAAACAAGTTAAGAATATGTAAGAATTTACCAAAAATATTAAATGTGTGCAGTATGAAATATCAATACAGACTATACTGTACTATTCACACCTTCGAATTAGTAGTCTATGAGAATATGAATATACACTACTGGTCCAAAGTTTTAGAGCAACCCCATTTTTACAGTTTTTATTGAAATTGAAGCAATTCAAGTCCAGTGAACCTGAAATGGTGCAAAGGTAAGCGGTAAACTGCTAGAGGTTAAAAGAAATGTTTAGGTCAGCAAAAACTGAAAAATAATGTACATTTCAGAGCCGAGGTGAGTACAGTTTCCTACACCATCAAAAGGCTCTTGGACACTGGAGGAAACTCTGACGGGAAGAGGTCTGGCAGACCCAAAGCCACAACAGAACCAGTTCCTGAGGGTCAACAGCATTTTTTATCCAAAATTCAATATCCCCTATTTGAAAACATTTCCACCTTCTCATACAAAATTACTGATATTATAAATCCTACAAAATAATGTGACCTTTAAAAAGTACAGTAGATAAGTTAAGTCCTGAAGTTGATAACCTCAGTGGAAATGTAGCTTTTTAGAATGAGAGCCTTCAATTATTTATCAGCCAATCAGCTGTGAAGCTTAAATGTTGAGTGTGATGTTATTGGGTTGAATGGTCGCTGGACTAAAGGAGTCTTATAAAGGAGATGTTACCAGGCTCTCCCATGACTACACACAATTCTATTCTCCCTCCACATCTGTCTCTCTTTTCTGTCTTTACTCTAAAATCAATAATAATAATAATAATAATGATGATGATGATGATGATGATGATGATGATTAAATAATAATAATAATAACAATAATAATAATAATAATAATAATAATCCTGGTGCCCTGATGTCTTACGTGTTTCTTGGACGGGACGTTTAATTTGTCCTCCTGTTCTTTCATGGATTTTAATTTTTTTAAATGTATATTTGTTTCTTATTCTCGGAGTCAAATACGGTATATCGGCAGCATACGGTGACATCTAAGAATTCAGACGCTTGTCAAAGAAAGACGCGTTTATCAAAGTTAGAATAGTTATATTCCTATTGTATTCCTTTATAGTGACATTTTCATACTTCATAGTCATTTTATGATCTCCTATACTACCACTATAATATACCTATAATATTCCTATGGGACTTATAAGTTGTCTATGATACTCAATAGTGAGTTTATAGACTTTATGGTATTTGTATCTCCTATGGTCTCACTATAATCGTCCTATAGGGTATTATTATAGCTTATAGATTTACTGTTATATTTCTATGGTATCATATAAAAGGAACTATTGGACTGCTATAGGTTTATGTTTTAGTATTGGTACCATTGATCTTTGCAGGACCATCCCACTAATTCACATTACTTGCAGCTCTCTATAGAGTCATCACATCCACGCGCCCAAGCCTGCCAAGCCAACTGCACGTGCCTGCTGCCTTGTTGCATCAGGCAGAGCAAAAAAAAACATGCAGCGGAAAAAAAATCACACGTTAAATTAATTTCCAGTTTCTGTGACCAAATTTCAAACGCTCGTATTTGAAATTGCACTATTCCGGTACATATCCTAATGCAATGAGCAGTGACATACGGACCAATCAATTAACACACGCACGCACACGCACCTTCTCTGTCGCACAGCTGTAGGTTGTCCAGGCTCTTCAGGTCCACGCACGGGCTCGTGGGACTGGTGAGGTGTTGCTCCCCGCGTGGAAGCTCCATCATTTCCTCCCGCCGAAACCAGTTAAACACCGGAAAACCAGTTTGATTCCTCGCGCTGGCCGTTGGTGATTCTCCGTTTCTTTGTATTCATTCACCTCTCCGGTTGTGCCGCAGGAGTAGTCTGGTAGTCTGACTGGCAGTCCACCCTCTCTCTCTGTCTTTCTCTTCTCTCTCTCTCTCTCTCTCTCTCTCTCTCCCCTCTCTCTCTCTCTCTCTCTCTCTCTCGCTCTCTCTCCCTCTCTCTCTCCCCTTGATCGTCCTGCCTTTGGCGTGACGTTGTACTGATGGGACGTGAGAGAGAGACATACAGTACAAAGAGAGAGAGAGACAACTATTTGTACTTTTACTAATGTACATTAGTGGTCTGTCAGGTGACGTAATGCACCCCCTGGCGGCCATGTTGGAGGTCCTCAGCTCTGAACAGCTGGTTGTGTTTCTGTCAACAGAATTTAATCTTGATGTTAATTTCTGTCTGTTTCTACTGAACTGATCATTTCATCACTGATCATCTGATTGATTTAGTGTTTAGATCATGTAGCTTGTTAGCTAGCTAACCATAGTATCTGGTCAGCTAACCATCACTGTCTTGTTGTTAACACATCTGGTTAGCACACTAGCTAACGTAGCTAGTAGCAGCTAGCATTAGCAGTGACTAGTAGTCCCATGTTAACAGTAACTAGTTAGCTAGCTACCAGTTAGTTCAGGTTAACTAGCTGACTCTTCTCCAGCTCCATTCGGTCTTCTTAACTTCATGACTCCCTTTGTTCCTTACACATGAACTGTTATTAGGTGCTGTTCATCTTCTAGGCCAGTAGAGGGCGGGGCATGCTGAATTGTTTTTTTGTGTTTTCGCATTTCACTATTTTCAAACCAAATAATGAAGTTATTACAGGTATTGGTGATTATGTACTATTGTATGGTACATGTTTCAAACCAAATAATTGAGCGTCTCAATACAGTTTGAAAGCATAAACTGTTTTATAAATGCTGATATTGTTTCTGATGAACAGTAATTCCCAAAAAGTAATTGAATTGAAATACAGAGAGAGAGACATATTTCTTCAGGATGATCCCCACAAGTTTGCTTCAGCCTACAAGCAACGGGATGTGCTTCATAGATTATTAATTAATGAGATAGAGAAAGCCACAAGTGTCTATTCATCATCTGCAGATGAAAAAAAGGGAGGGGAGGAAGAGGAGGATGAGGAAGAGGAGGATGAGGAAGAGGAGGGGAGGGGAGGGAGGAGAGGGATTAGGGCGGGAGTGAAAAGTGAATTAAACGAGTGCTTATATAAGCAGATTATCCAGAAGAAAAACCCCAGCGTGTCCGGCCAGCTAGGGCATGGATCATGCAAACCGAACTGAGAGCACACACACACACACACACACACACACACACACACAGAACGAACACACACAGGAGCACAAAACACACTCTCTCTTTCCGTCAGTAATCCCATTCATCTCTTCATGCTGAACAATTTAATTAGATGACCACACACACACACACACACACACACACAGTAGATGTGACGTAATTGGTGCCTGTTTTTCCAAGTGACGGAGGGATCTGATCACCCTCTCATCTTCTCTAGTCAGATGTGGTTGTTTTTTTCTGCGGGACACTAAAACTCTCCACTGAAACCGACAGTAATGAGGTTGTTCTCGGCTCCCGGTCCATCCTGACCATCCGGAGGGAAACGCTCGCTCAGATGAAGTGACCAAGAAGCAAACATGATCATGAGCAGCAGGTTATAATGGAGGAGTGTAGATATGGAGACTTGGAGACCCAGTGCACAGGTGGAAGATGAAACACGAATCATCTCCATCACGTTACGGCGTGTTCAGTTCTCTTCTACCCATAATGCCTTGTGTTCTGGGGTGGTTTCCTGTAGCTGGTTGGATCCCGTTCTCTCTCCTAACGAACCACCGCAGTTATCTTCTACCCATAATGCCTTGTGTTCTCTTGTTAGAGGACTGAGACGTTTTCAGGCGTCTCGTCGGTTATCTGGTGAATGTTGTTGTTCTCAACCAGCCACAGGAGGAAACGCTGCAGAGTTCAGATAAACCGATCAGCATGCTGGCTGTGAACGCAGCCTAAAAGAGATCCCACAAAGCAACAGAAACAGACAGTAAAGGCTTCCTGCTGCTTGGTGCAACACAGAAGGAAGAGAAGAGAGAAGAAATGAAAAGGTGACCTCAGTCTGAACAACCACTATTGCTCTATGGTGTGTGTGTGTGTGTGTGTGTGTGAGAGAGAGAGTGTGTGTGTGTGTGTGTGTGTGTGTGTGTGTGTGTGTTCTTTTTCCAACTCAGCTTGTGACTGAAGCCCTTACCAGCCAAGAGTACCATGAAAGACCAGACACCTCTGGGTGCTCAAGTGTGTGTGTGTGTGTGTGTGTGTGTGTGTGTGTGTGTGTGTGTGTGTGCAACCAGTGGTGCTTGACAGAAGATGACTGCCTGACTGCGTCTCAGTTAACAACCTGAGCAGAACAAACACAATACCAACCCAGAGAGCAGAGATGATAACAGGACTCAAAGAGTGGAAATCTGTTAGTGTTTCTTCACATTAAGACTACATTTCCCATAAGCCCCGTTCCCTCCTGTCCCCCCCTCCCTCCTCCCTGGTGTCTTTGTCTTTCCTGAAGAGGATCAACATGTTGAAGTGATTTCTCCATCTTCCTTTCTCTCCTTCCTCCATCTGCCGTCTCCAGAAACTCTTTATCTTTATCTCCGTTAGCGCTGGAAGAACAGAACCTCTTCCTGTTTGGTGAAGAACAGCGCCCTCTTCCTGTTTGGTGAAGAACAGCGCCCTCTTCCTGTTTGGTGAAGAACAGCGCCCTCTTCCTGTTTGGTGCCGTAAAGCAATCCAGCAGATTTCCCTCCACATCGACCCGGTGGACATAAAGTAGAATGAGAGTAGAGGCTGGTAGAGGTTGGTAGAGGCTGGTAGAGGCTGGTAGAGGCTGGTAGAGGTTGGTAGAGGCTGGTAGAGGCTGGTAGAGGTTGGTAGAGGTTGGTAGAGACTGGTAGAGGTTGGTAGAGGTTGGTAGAGGCTGGTAGAGGCTGGTAGAGGCTGGTAGAGGCTGGTAGAGGCTGGTAGAGACTGGTAGAGGTTGGTAGAGGTTGGTAGAGACTGGTAGAGGTTGGTAGAGGTTGGTAGAGGCTGGTAGAGGCTGGTAGAGGTTGGTAGAGGTTGGTAGAGGTTGGTAGAGGCTGGTAGAGGTTGGTAGAGGTTGGTAGAGGTTGGTAGAGGCTGGTAGAGGCTGGTAGAGGCTGGTAGAGTCTGGTAGAGGTTGGTCTTCTTGAACCGAGGACTTGACGGTCGTATCGTAAGCTTAAGGGAAGTCGTCAGCACTGCCAGAGATGACGGCATGTTTTTGAGTTCATAAAAGAAGTGGAAACAGCAGCACTGGTGAGCTGCTGACTAATCTGCTGATTAATCAAAGTGAAAGGCTCTGATGTAACACAAGCTGTCTCCATCAGGATCATCTTTTATTACATCAAAACTAGACTACCTACAGCTTTTTCTGTTGCATATCGTCCCTGTTGGGTAGAAACTCACGACTTTCATGCTTTAACTTAAATTGAAGGATTACATGGCTCATATTTCTCTCATATTTCTACCTTTTATTTCTCCTAGACACCTATGAGGTGAGACTAAAGGCATTTTCTCCTGTTTCTCAAATTCAACTCCAGAGAGACAAACACATATCAGCTCATGTTGATCCGATCACAACAACAGATCTCCAGATGATCTGAAGTGTCGTTGAACTGAATATGAGACCATGAGATCAGAGAGAGATCTCAAAGAAAACTCAACATGATGTTCTCAAACATCCGGCTGCATTTTCCTTTTTAAGCCCGTTACCATTATATATGTCACACGTCAGCATCTTCACATTGATCTCATCAAGTCTATATTGATGCTCTCTGTTTTCTCCTTCTTGCTCCTAAGGGCTTTTAGGAGATGGAGGTGATGGCAGACTGATACTGACTGATACAGACTGATACAGACTGATACTGACTGATACTGATACAGACTGATACTGATACTGACTGATACAGACTGATACTGATACAGGCTGATACAGACTGTTGAGTGAGGCTGCTGTTCATACGCTGTTCCTGGAGTATTTGTTGATATGGTTAGGGTCTCTCACGCAGTACTTGCTCATCTCAAATACCGCACTACTAAATGGTGTCGATCTTCAGAGTACCAGTTGAATTAGTAGTAAAGTCGCTGGTTGTATGGATGTTGTCTGACTAGTTCATCCACGGTGAGTCCTTCTTCAGCGACGTGCAGAGACAACAGGAGTCTGTTTTGCTGCAGCTCCAGGCTAACGCTGCCATCTTACTGCCACCTAGTGGACTGAGCAGCAGATTGCAGGTTAAGAGGAATATCCTTTACAACCTGGGGGCTGACCGGCTAAACCCACACTTCATATGCATCTGATGTTGTGGACTTGAATCTGGTTTGTACATACATGGCATGACAGCCCACTGTATATCGTTTAAAGGGGAAGTGTGTAAGGTTTGTACTGCCCCATTGCGCAACATAACTATAATATATCTGAATGGTCGATTGGGTTGCTGATCAATACCGATGAATCAGTGATTCATTGGCCCGCTGCTGAGATTTCTGGCTTTAAAAACTCCCCACCCACTGGAGTTTCAAGACCCCCCCAATCTCCCAATGTACTTCTAGGAATGAATCATGATCATTCACCGAGCATAGTAAGATTATTTCACTAAATCTTAATATCTTGAGAACAGGTTTGACACAATGCAAATACAAGATTAAGCAGAACATTATGAATTTACTTTTCAGCTGGGAAGGCTGAAGAGGCTCGTTCTCAAGCCACAAAAGTATTTATTATTTATTATTCCAGTATTCAGCATTTTACCTCTTCACTGGATGTTTCTGTCGGATCTCTCCTCTAGTCAGATAACTTACTGCTCTCTACAGTGAAATGTGACTTTCTTCTTTATCGTGTATGTCAGTAACTGTAGGTGTTGGTCAGTTCTATCCATATTGTTGCAATTCTTACCGGTCACCAATAGAGGTCGATAGAGGTCATAGATTACCAACTGGCCCTTTAATCATGAATCATCATGAAGGGCCATGAAAAAGCAAGCAAGCAAACCAACATCATAAAAGGACATAAGTAGCATTTAAAAAGTGCAATCAGTATAAATTCTGGTTAAAAAATGTGGTTCTTATATTTCTTATAGGGTGAAAATAAAAACTACTGTAGTTTGTTTTTGTTGGGGTTACCATAAATACAGGTTATAGTCCTATTAAATTAAGGGAGCCTTTAAACATGTCATGACGGGATTTCAAATCTACCAAGTAATGCTACTGCTTTGAAAAATGCATGTAAAAAAGGTTAAATACATTTTATTTAATGCAACAAAATATAAATAATAATTAATAATAATCAATAATAAATCATTAATATAAAGGTGCTTTATATAATTGAGTATTATTCGATTTTTTTTACACACAGTACAGTATACAGTATGGATTGAAAAAGACAAATCAACCCAAATAAAAAATGTTAAGAATATTTTGTCGAATCTTATCTAAAATATCTAAACATGTTTCTGCAAATTGAGTTGACACGCATTGAAATTGTGTTGAAACAGACAAAAAAACAACATAGTTTCAATTAAAATCGTTTGATCTAACATAGTTTCTGTGATCTTCAACCTCCCGTATTGAATTCTGTTCGAAACAGTGAAAGCAAGGAAATACGGCGGCCGTGCGAGGACAAATGCGCCTTTCCTGCTCGTAAATAAAGAGGGGCTGCTGTAGCAATGGAGGGGGTAACAGTCGGGCAGGTATTTGACGCGGAATGCATCCTCAGCAAACGACCAAGAAAGGTACTAATCTCTCCTAACGGCTCCCCGCAGACACCCGACTTTCAAACCCGTTTTTCTATCCGCTCACTCTCCTTTTGCTTCTTTGCAGGGCAAGTTTGAGTATCTGGTGAAGTGGAGAGGGTGGTCGTCCAAGTAAGTAGCTAGCCTATCTGTGTTAGCCGTTTTGGCTAACGTTAGTGAGAAAACGTACAAACAATGACAGCCGCGAGCCTCCCTGCTCGCCCTCCTCGAGCACGGTGTCTCGTGCCCTCCGGGCTGCTTCCACCATCCACCACCGAGGAGAAACGCCCGATGCGTTCAGCTTCCCGTCTGACTGCAAATGCACACAGGGGCCAAACGATGGTGGAGCAGCCATTTCTGTCTGTATTTGGCTTTTCTTTGCCATCCGGCTCAGCCTGTAGCCAAGCAGCTGATGCTGGTCGTAACACCACCGGGCCACTGCGAGCTACCGGCTTCTTTAGCACGCATGCATGCAAACTCTACCAGAAATGGAAGAGTATATGCTGTCTTTGCAGCACTTGCATTGATGCACCGCCCCTAACAGTAACTTACATGCACACTGCGACGGGTGATCAGGGCTTGTGCAGCAAGACATTTAAAACACCCCTGGAGTCACCAAGTAAGCAGGTCGACCCCGTTATTCTATTAATAGAGGCTTAATGTGTGTGTAGTTCAGTGTTGCTGCACCCCAGCTGCAGACAGAGTGCAGGTCATTTAGTGTAATGTTTCATTAAGACACGTCACATGATATCTATGTGTAAATTGAATATGTTTCATGAGTCGTTTTCACGATGAGCGCCTGGATACGTCCATGTGGCCTTTAGTAGACCTGCTAGTGTGACCCTCCTGTGTATATGCTGCAATTCACATGCTGCTCTCTTCATATCGTCATATCCTTGTTATTTCTACTCAAGGTTCTAATGTTGAAATTGCCAGTCGGGTCATGGCATTCCCCTATTTGCTATATTGTTTATATTCTCTTCCCTTGTGCTGTATCCTGTTACTACTGCAGCTGTTACGTCCCAAAACCTTTTAATGTTTCATTTGATCAGTTTCTTTTTCACTAAATTAATGTTCTGATATTTTCAGGCACAACAGTTGGGAGCCAGAAGAGAATATCCTGGACCCCAGGTTACTGGCAGCGTTCCACAAGAGGTGTGTGTGTGTGTGTGTGGGTGGGTGTGGGTGTGTGCATGCATGTGTCTGGGTGTTTCTGCAGTGACACTGTGGTCTGATATTGGGTGATCACTGCATTGACAGGTCACATGTCTGGATCAGGTCACTAGGACCGATATCAAGGAGTTTGGTCCATGCAATGTGGAGGAGTAAGGTCTGTGTCTCAACTGAAGGTACGCTATGTAAGATTTGATCAAAATAGCACCCCCTGCAGGCGCAAAGGTGAAATCAAAACAAAGTGAGCTGTAGATTATTACCCTTAGGTTTAATCACTTTGTTATGGCGCATCAAAACCCACCATGTTGGCAGTTATTCATGTTCAAGTCGTCGTCATGACTGGAGCTGATGGCCGATAACGTTATTGCTCCCCTGTGTGCCGTGTTGGCAAACGCCATCGTTGGCACTCAACGTCGTGGGAGGCGAAGCTGGATGAGCCTGGACAGTTATGAGGAATGGGAGGGGCTCCAGCTGTAGGGGAGGAGCTTATTTACAGCCCATAAAAAATACAGATAGATACTTTGAGAATTACTGAAGCAAGATTTCTTTCAGTTGTGGATTATGGTGATGTAATATACAGCGGGTGTAACTTGTAATGCGATGATGGAGCGTTAAGGCCTCTATACTGAATTCAACTCGTCTATTTGGTAAATGTTAAGTTTTTACTTACTAGTGTATGTGTTGTTTTTTTCCAGAGAACAAGAGAGGGAGCTGCTATTCCAAAAGAAAGGGAAGAGGCCAAGAGGACGCCCGCGGAAAATTCTGGTAATTTGATTTCAGATTTGTTAAATTCAGCTTGTAACTCGTCTGTCACACAGCTACGAAATATAACTGATATTCATGTTTTTAGGAACCTGCACCGCCTACAACAAAAGACAGCCGCTCCTCATCCTCTTCCTCCTCTGGCCTTTCATCATCTGCCTCCTCCTCTTCTTCAGAGGATGAAGACCACGCGAAGAAGGCGAAGCCGGGCCCTCGTGTCCGGGACGTCGTCCCCCCCGTCCCCCAGAAGAGGCCCCAGATCTTGCTGGCCAAACCCGAACCCGTCCGGAAGAAGCGTGGCAGGAAGCCGCTCCACCCCGACCTGAGGGCTCTGAGACAGGCGAAGAGCAGGCCGCCCCCCCCCCCCGCCCCCACGCCACCACCAGGCCCTGCGGCCCCACCGGGAACCCCCCAGGGAGGAGCTCCGGTCCGGGGTGAAGAAGCCCCTGCAGCCCGCCAGCTTCACCTACACGGGGCTGAGTCGGAGCTCCAGAGACGAGGCGGGATCCGGCTCCCAGGGCTCCGCCGGCTCGTTCTCCCAGACCGGCGCCTCCAAGCCCGGATCCCTCAACTGCATCTGGGCCAGTCGCTCCCTGTCCACCTCCTCCACGTCCTCCTCCCACGGCAAACCCAATCCCCCCCAGCACAGTAAGAGCTCTTCGTCCGACCTGAAGCGCTCCGTCTCAGAGACAGGCGGCGGCAGAGGAGGAGAGGCGATCAAGATGTCCGCCTCGTCTCTGAAACCAGCGGGAGGTTCGGGGTCTCTGGGTCTCCACGGCGGCTCCAGGCAGTCCGGCTTCGGGGGCGTCCCGGCCCCGGGAGGCCCGGCCCAGCGCTCCCCGACGGGCCCGAGGAGGCAGGAGGGTCTGGCGGGTCAACATCAGCAGCAGAGCGTTTCCAAGCCGACCTCGTCTCCTCCGCCCGCGGCCCGAGACCGAGCCAGCCAGGCCCTCAACCTCCGGGCCCTCAACCTGCAGAGCGTCAGCAAGCCGCCGCCGGGCAACGGTCTCCCGGGAAACAACACGAGCGCCGCCGCCGCAGCGTCCAGGTCGAGCCTCAGGAGCGGCGCCGGCCCCGCGGGCAAAGGAGGAGCGGCGAGTATTAAAGACACCCGACCGTCCGGCGGCGGGCAGCGCTCCGGCCCGGCAGCAGGGGGCGCTGCAGAGCGACTCAGAGAGGACAGGGGGAAGGAAATGTTGGTAGAGACTGAGAGAGACGGCAAGGGGGCGGGGAGCAACAGGGCGGAGAAAGGAAGTGGGAGTGGCGGCGGGAGGCAAGACGAGAGGAAACACGGGCTGACCTCTCAGACGCGGAACCTCAACGAGCTCAGCACCGGAGACTCCGACGAAACCAGCAGCAGCGAGTCGGAGCGCGACGCCTCGCCGTACCCGGGCAGCAGGCCCGGCCTCGGCGCCGTCGCCGTGGAGCTGGACGTCGACGTGGAAACGGACTGGCGGCCCGCCCGCAGCCTCCTGGAGCACGTGTTCGTCACCGACGTCACGGCCAACTTCATCACCGTGACGGTGAAGGAGTCGCCGACCAGCGTCGGTTTCTTCAACTCGCGGAATCACTGAAGAGGACGAAGACGAAGACGAAGACGCAGAGCTCAACCTGGACCCACCTCAGCTCTCAGGTTTCCTACGCAGGTCTCGAAAGCCTGGAAATGTGTTTAAAAACCACTTTGGTCATTTCCAGGACTTCATGAGGTTTGGAAATCGCGTGAAAAGTTTGAGGGGGTGTACGGAAAAATATGGCTGCAGTGTCCCGATGTACGTACGACGACGCGTTTCCAGATCTCCGTCATCTCACATATTCAGATATCTGTTGCTGTGAAGAATACTCATCCGCAGAGTGACATGTAGGGGCAAGATGAAGATCTGCCTCCTCCATATTCAAGAACATCTTCAAGTGAAATCAAGGTCCGGAACAAGTGTGTAGGAACCCTGACTCGTAGAAACTACCGTGGATGTAGGACCAGGCCTTCCCCAGTGCCTCCAGTTCTTCTCAACGCAGGATCGTCCAATGATCAAGCTCACGACGAGCTTCCCGGTTGCTTGTGATGAGTAAGACATTGTTGTGTTTGTTGGACCTGTACGGAAACTACTAAGATGTGGCTTTAGCTGGGGGGGGGGGGGGGGGGCGTGTAAAACGAAACAAAAAAAAGAAGTGAAGTCTGTCTGTGATTGGTAAACATACTCCATCTGTTTTTCATCTTCCTGCAGTTCTCTTTGGACCAAAGGTGTCGCGAATGTGAATAATCTTGATTTATCTTTTTTTTTGTATTTTTTTATTGACAGTATTCCTTGCACTACGCACAGTACATGTCTAAGCTATGTCTGATTTTTTTTTTCCAACTCATCTCAAAAGACATTTCATCATCAACATTTTTACTTTTCCAGTTTTGTACCATTTTGAATACAATCACACTCAGTTGCAGTTACAGCGATGTCCTTTGGAGTTGAAATATGTTTTAATTTATATTTGTAAATATGTTTTTCTTGTGATATCTAACTTTATCTGGTGCTTATATGGCTTACTAGCTTCAGATACTCGTAGCCTGTGTGCCTCCTGCCATTTTGAAGGTATTTGGAATAAACCGTGAGTACCTAATGGAAGTAGGTGCTGAACAGTGCCACTACACTGTTAAACTGCCTGTCTGTGTGGACTCCAGTCTTTAAGAAAGTCCTAGTCCAGGTCTGGACCCTTGGGACTTGCAGCACACATCTTCACCAGCAGATGTCCCTGTTACACAGTAGATCAAGTTCCTCGAGAGAAGTCCCATATTTTAATGCAGGTACTTCCTCTGTGTCTCAGATCCACTTCCTGTTGGATCTCATCTCGTCTGTGATGTTCAACACATCCCAGTTATTTTCTAATGAAGTTTTCTAATTGACTTTTTGGTGAACCCGCTTTCCCCCAACCTGCCTCGTCTTCCTCTACTTCATCTAGTGATTTCCTAAGTTTCCCAGAATGCATTTGGACATCCCCCAGAGAAGGCGTGTGAACATGTGTTGCAGTCAGAGGGGTGTATGGGTATATTAATGGCTTCAAAGTGATCACTCAGCTGCAGGTTCATATGCGTCTATGGTTGCGGTTGCGCCCCTTAAAAGGCTGCATGTCTTGTGCTGCATTGCATTCTGGTCTATCTTCCTACTGCATTGCATTCTGGTCTATCTCCTGTCGGTCTCTCTCTCTCCTCTGATGGAGTTCTCCTGTATGATTGTTGGTCGTCGGTCTACAAAGAAGCCCTTGCTCTTTGATTCTGATTGGCTGACGGTTACTGTTGATGGTTTAGATCAGGAAACATTTTCTGATGTCAGACTGGAAACATCTCAACGTCGTCGTCTACGTCTGGAGGAAGAACTAAACAGACTAGATGGACCAGGGGGTTTAGTGCGTTTGGGTGTTTTCCTTGTCCGTTGTTTCTCCGGCTAGATGCTCGGTGACGCTGCCGGGACTCCTGATGAAAGCGTTTGCTCTCAGTACAGCGAGGTGTTTTGGATAGAACAGCCCTGTGTTACTAACGTCTTCCTGTATGATGCGTTATTGCTGCTGTTCCAATAAGCCGAGCAGCGCTGCACCTCTGATGTAGGACTGATGCTCTTCTCACAGGCACCACCGCCTCACATATTACAGCAATAAAACAGCTGCCGTCTTCAGTGAGACGGGCAAAGTTTCGGTTCAGGTACCATCCAACGCCCCGGGTTTCACTGAGTGGGAAGATTTCCCAGCAGGCATCACTTGTTGCCGACGACAAAACTGTCAGTGTTGGAATGCTGAAGGCTGCAGTCTCAAAACTTAAAAGTCAAAACTGGGAGAATTGGAATCTGGCTGCCGTGATGTGGCGAACCCTGATTGGTCAATGGAAAGGCAGACGGTAGATTACACACCATCCAGGCAGGTTTGTAAATCCAAGACCACCTAATGGATCAGACTACACCATGTTTGTGTTACGATGGTCACTGTGTCAGATTAGGTGATACAGAGTGATAAATTAGTGCCGTGTCTTGGCCGACAGACATGACGACCAATAATCGCTTGCTGATGTGTGTGATGTCATCGGAAAGCAGGTGCTAGGCAACGAGAATGTAAACAAACAATGGCGTCCGAAGCGGAATGCGTGATATTAGCTGTCTTGTGTTACGAAAAGGCAAAAAAAGAAAAAACGACTGTGGACCCGTTCTTGGGTCACATGAAGAGAACAGTCTGGGTTGTCAATCCTTCACAGAGAACTTGAGGTAAAGATAATGATGTTTTATCCTGTAGTGAAACCTAAATGTAGCTAGCTAGCCTCAGGAGCCAGAGCTAGACAAACCTTTCCTCTGTTTCATAGCTCCACCTAGCGGCACCGACAACTCCGCCATGTTTGTTTCTAGCGCTCCGTGCTCCTATTGGTCAACGTCACGGCGACGGAACACGTCGTGGACGGCAAAAACAAATTCTACCATGCTCGTGTTTTGTCGGGACGTCGTGAGGCGTCCCAGATGCGGCGTCGGTTGTCGTCCACTATGTCACACTACACAACGTAAAACGATCGATTGTCGACCCTGATGTTCCCGACTCGACCCGACGCTCTACGTCTGCCGGATCGGGTTATAACCGGTCTGATATCTGTAGTCTGAACCCGCCATTAGAGTCCACGTTGCAAGACCAGGTCCCCGGGGGGGTCGAGACCGAGACCAGAGACTATCCAATCCTATTTAAGACCGACCAAACCGATGTAGACATAATGCTGAAGGGGTTTGTTACCTGACCAGCCCAGAGACGTTCAGGGACCATTTCACACCAACATTTCTACAGGAGAATCTTAAATTGTGGCGCCGGAGATCAAATCAACCAAACACCAAGAAAACGACTCATTTCTAATATTGTTAGATGGGAAGGAAAAAGTTGAGACGAGTCTGAGTCCAAATAACCACGAGGCCGAGACCCGAGCATCAGGCCCGCTGGACGCACGGGTCGAGCTGCAGCCGGTGTTTCAATATCTGTGAAAAACTTTATTGTTTTTAAGGAAACGAACAGGAAACAGTGCCAGTGTTTTTCTGTTGAATCACATACGGCCCAAAAAATTCCTAGATTACATTCCTAGATCTCCCAACATTACAGGCAGCCATGAACGCAACACACACACACACACACACACACAGGGAAACATAAATGCCCACAACACAAACACAATGCAACACACATAAACATACAGTGGTGCACACACACACACACACACATACAGCAAAACACATAAATGCCCACAGACTCAAATATACAAAGAAACACAGACACAAACATTTAGAGTGCTACACACACACACACACACACACACAAAGGCGAGCTCCCCCTGCAGGACAGTGTGTGTGTGTGTGTGTGTGTGTGTGTGTGTGTGTGTGTGACTGACAGAAGCTATCATCCCACAAAGCTGCAGATTCAGTGATTTATGTCCGAGCCGTCGGAGAGGTGGAACGTTCCCAAAATAAGTTTGAGTAAACAAGCAGCGACAGAGGCGCCTCACAGCACACTGGTATGCATAAACAGTTTGAACAGTGCGGGGCAGTGTAACCCCCCCCCCCCCCCCCTCTCTCACACACACACACACACACACACACACACACGCGAATACACTCGGAGGCCTTCCAGCATAGTAAGACGTTGAGAAACTCGCTCGCGTACAGACAAATACACACTGACAGACGTAGAGAAACACTGGCATGGCGACACAGACAAGAGCCTCTCTCTCTGCTGCACACACACACACACACACACACACACACACACACACACACACACACACACACACACACAGAGGCTTGGGATTACCTAACAGCAGGTCTGTCTGTGTCTGTCTGGGCTGGAGGAGTCTCCCTGTTGGCACAAAGACAACCAGACTGTCATCAATCTGCCACTGCACTAACACTGTTAACCCCACACACACACACACACACACACACACACACACACACTGAATACGCTCAATCAAGCGCGTCCACGTCCTCTGTATTTGGTTGATGGTCGCTCTATTCTGATGGATTGTGGGCGGGGCCAGCGGCTGAACAGGAACGTGATCTCTCCAAGCATCGCAGTCGCAGAGAACTGGGAAGATCTGAATCCACTTCAGATCTCCTCCATTTTGAACGATTGATCATGAAACTAAATCAGTCGGGACACGAGGAAGCGCAGAAATCTGATTGGCTGATCGGCCGATGAAAAGTTCAGCGGTGGCGAATGGACATCTAGTGAACGCGTGTGAGCGTTTCTGATGCAGGCGTGCGACTTGGATTTGAACACTCCTGTTTTTGTCAGCGTTGCCATGACAACTGAAATGCGGAGTAAATATTATTAGTAGTAAATATTATGTTGTTTGTCATTGTCATACTTTGGGGCGTCACAGCAGCTCCAACAAACACACCGAAAGAAAAAACAGGACAACAGAAAGAGGAGTGGGAGGGAGAGAGAGGGAGAGAGAGAGAGAGAGAGAGAGAAGAATGAAGTAAACACAGGGAGGGAGGTAGGAGGCCAGACGGACGCCGGCCTCACGTCTTCAGGGAGGAGAAAGTGTGTTTCTGTGCGAGTGTGTGTGTGTGTGTGTGTGTGCGAGTGTGTGTGTGTGTGTGTGTGTTGATGTTCCCGGGTGTGAAGGGGATGTAATCCTCTTTCGAGACACTAACGACCTCGAGGAGATCCTCCTGGGAGACGGTGGGATGTTCGTCTGCTGCACACAAGCAGAGAAACAAGTTACATCTCATATCTCAACCAACAAACGATTCCTCTCATACAGCCTGTACATCCATCTATGGCTTCGTGGTGCATCGTGGCTTCGTGGCTTTGTGGCTTTGTGGCTTCGTGGCTTCGTAGCATCGTGGCTTCGTGGCATCGCGGCTTCGTGGCATCGCGGCTTCGTGGCATCGCGGCTTCGTGGCTTCGTAGCATCGTGGCTTCGTGGCATCGCGGCTTCGTGGCTTCGTAGCATCGTGGCTTCGTGGCTTCGTGGCATCGTGGCTTCGTGGCATCGTGGCTTCGTGGCTTCGTGGCATTGTGGTGCATCGTGGCGTCGTGGCATCGTGGCGTCGTGGCATCGTGGCTTCGTGGCATCGTGGTGCATCGTGGCATCGTGGTGCATCGTGGCTTCGTGGCTTCGTGGCTTCGTGGCATCGTGGTGCATCGTGGCATCGTGGTGCATCGTGGTGCATCGTGGCTTCGTGGCATCGTGGCATCGTGGCTTCGTGGCATTGTAGCATCGTGGTGCATCGTGGCATCGTGGTGCATCGTGGCTTCGTGGTGCATCGTGGCTTCGTGGCTTCGTGGCATCGTGGCTTCGTGGCATCGTGGTGCATCGTGGCATCGTGGCTTCGTGGCATCGTGGCTTCGTGGCTTTGTGGCTTCGTAGCATCGTGGCTTCGTGGCATCGTAGCATCGTGGCTTCGTGGCTTCGTGGCATCGTGGTGCATCGTGGTGCATCGTGGTGCATCGTGGCTTCGTGGCATCGTGGCTTCGTGGCATCGTGGCATCGTAGCATCGTGGCTTCGTGGCGTCTCTCTTACAGCGGAGGAAGGTATTTCATGTTTACAGTGCGAGAGGAAGGACGGGGGTTTGAAATAAGGTAGCAGCTCTGCCTCAATCACCCGACCGTCTCGCTGGTGGCGGTTCCTCCTCCGGTGACATGTCTTGGCGCTCGGGCTCCAGCGGGTTTGGATGACAGGGCGGGAGCGAGGGTGTGAAACAATGCTAAGTATTTTTGAGACCACACAGACAACGGCTCTTGGCAGCAGGTTGATTGAATCCTGTGTGTGTGTGTGTGTGTGTGTGTGTGTGTGTGTGTGTGTGTGTGTGTGTGCAGGCTGTCTCCTCACACGGAGGTGAAAACCTTGAAAACGCCTCCGTGTGACATCCGACTTCTCCCGGCCCTCCCACACACACATATGTGTCCAAACCTGTCAGAAGTGTGTTATGAGATTAGTGGAGCCACGCTGTGTGTGTGTGTGTGTGTGTGTGTGTGTGTGTGTGTGTGTGTGTGTGTGTGTGTGTGTGTGTGTGTGTGTGTGTTAGGGTTCAACCGTTACAGGTTTTTGAGGGCCGATATTTTTTTGATTGCTGATAACTGATCACCGTTATGAAGTCAGGATTCAGGTTCTGACT
>JAXDDW010000235.1:247500-295000 GCA_034670385.1 Hoplostethus mediterraneus
AATTTTAATCAGCCTAAATAACAACCGTAGACTCTCCCTATTGGTCCAAATTAAATCCTAGTGTCGGATTGGTCACTGGTGGGAAATCTTCTCCACACAGGAAGTGACCGATCCAGACTGAAGAGTGGAATCCAGAAGTGTCTCCACCACCTCCACCCACCACACACTGAGATGAACACATTGATGCTGTGTTCCAGAGATGATATACAATCAGAAATTCAAGCTTCCTAACGTGTTTAAATCCTCAAAATACACTTCAGTTTGATTTTTGGCATCGTATGAAACCCGCCCGTGTGGTAAATGGATAAAAAGATGAATTTGAAATCTAAAGATGCACTTACAGCTGTTAACGTTTTATGCTAACTAGCTAGCTAAATATCATTGCGATAACATTAGCTGTTTCATAGGGAGCAGTATTTTATGTTGGCGTCCACGTTTCCTCCCTGGTTTTGGATCACTGGAACACAGAAGTGGAACATGTGGCTATGAATTCAACGCAGCTTTGGTTTACTGACATCTGACTACATGATTTCTGGGTAATGAAGTCCTCAAAACATCAAGAGAAATGGTGCTGTACCTCTTGCTGCCACTTGAGGCCACTAAAGACAGAAGGGTTTCTGAAATAGTCCTTTAGTGGGGAATTATTTCAGACAGTGATGTGATGAAATCTTCCCTAAAGCAGATTATTTCATTTTATCATGGTTGCTCACACAGCGCATGTAGCTGAATACAAATAGGACACAAAAGGACACACACACACACACACACACCAACGAACACATACATAGCCAATTTCCCGACGGAGATCATTAAAGTTTCATCTAACACACACACACACACACACACACACACACACACACACACATATTCCCTCCTGCTCCAGATCTGATATGGAGTGGAACATTCAGAGCATGCTGCCTCCGGGAAGGTCTTAATGTGTGGCCATTAGGTGCACAGCGCTCGCTCTCCCCGGCGACATTTACTGCTAACTCAGATCAGCAGCAAGCTTGGGATCCTTCTAGCCAGGATGAGATGTGTGTGTGTGTGTGTGTGTGTGTGTGTGTGTGTGGCTGCCAGCATGCTCGGTGTGTGTGTGTGTGTGTGTGTGTGTGTTAGAGCGTTTCTGAGTCTGTGTTTGTGTCTTTTGGTGTTTGACAGCCTCAGTGAGTAAACCCGGTAGAGTTGGCCATAACCCGGTTAACGCCGGGCTAACCGGGCTAACCGGGCTAACCGGGCTAACCGGGCTAACCAGGCTAACCGGGCTAACAATGGATGTGTCTGATGACCGCGCGTTGGGTGTCTCTGCTGCCACTGGTATTATACGGTACTATACTACACTGTACTATACTATACTATACTATACTATACTATACTATACTACACTATACTATACAATACTGTTCTATACTATACTATTCTAGACTAGACTAGACTATACTATACTATACTATTCTATACTAGACTATACTAGACTAGACTAGACTATACTATACTATACTATTCTATACTAGACTATACTAGACTAGACTATACTATACTATACTAGACTAGACTATACTAGACTAGACTATACTATACTATACTATTCTATAGTAGACTAGACTAGACTAGACTAGACTAGACTAGACTATACTATTCTATACTAGACTATACTAGACTAGACTATACTATACTAGACTAGACTATACTAGACTAGACTATACTATACTATACTATTCTATAGTAGACTAGACTAGACTAGACTAGACTAGACTAGACTATACTATTCTATACTAGACTAGACTAGACTAGACTAGACTAGACTATACTATACTATACTATTCTATACTATACTATACTATACTATTCTATAGTAGACTATACTAGACTAGACTAGACTATACTATACTATACTATTCTATACTAGACTATACTAGACTAGACTATACTATACTATACTAGACTAGACTATACTAGACTAGACTATACTATACTATACTATTCTATAGTAGACTAGACTAGACTAGACTAGACTATACTATTCTATACTATACTAGACTATACTATACTAGACTATACTATACTATACTATACTATACTAAACTATACTATGCTATTCTATTCTATACTAGACTAGACTAGACTAGACTAGACTATACTATACTATACTAAACTATACTATGCTATTCTATTCTAGACTAGACTAGACTAGACTAGACTAGACTAGACTAGACTATACTATTCTATACTAGACTATACTAGACTAGACTAGACTAGACTAGACTAGACTATACTAGACTATACTATTCTATACTATACTAGACTATACTATACTAGACTAGACTATTCTATACTAGACTATACTATACTATACTAGACTAGACTAGACTAGACTATAGTATTCTATACTAGACTATACTATACTAGACTAGACTAGACTAGACTAGACTATACTATTCTATACTAGACTATACTATACTAGACTAGACTAGACTAGACTAGACTAGACTAGACTAGACTATACTATTCTATACTAGACTATACTATACTAGACTAGACTAGACTAGACTAGACTAGACTATACTATTCTATACTAGACTATACTAGACTAGACTAGACTAGACTAGACTATACTAGACTATACTATTCTATACTATACTATTCTATACTAAACTATACTATACTATACTATTCTATACTATACTATTCTATACTAAACTATGCTATACTATACTATACTATGACAGGTCTGTTGAGACTTGTCTGGGCATGAATGGGCAGGATGGTAAGGGGTTTATCAAAGATGGCAGTGCCAGCCACCAGTCTAACTCAGGACACACACACACACACACACACACACACACACACACACACACACACACACACACACACACACACACACACACACACACACACACACACCTACATACATACATACACGTACACAGACATCAAAGCCACGCTTGACCTCGGCCTGCATACCTGCCCTCCCTGCAGTGATAAGAGCCTGTTTGAAACCCAAGAACACCCCCACCCCCCCCACCCCACCCCCACCCCCCCACCCCCCACCCCCACCCCCACCTCCACCTCTACCTCTACCTCCATCTTCAGCACCACGCCGCCCTGCTCTCCTCTGGTTACAGCACCATCTCATTCTCTTCCACCACATCCTCTCCTCCATCTGTCAAGCTACAACCTTCTCAACCTTTTCTCTCTCTCTCGTCTTCACTGCCTTCTTCACCTCCCCTCATGAGTCAGTTTTGATTCTGCCTGAGAAACAGCAGACAATTATAACTATAATGTGTAACTACATTATCCACTTTTATCCCATTTGCTGATCCCTGTGCCAGCTGAAAGTGGTACAGCTCGTCTCCTTCACCTGAAAATTGCTGTTGATCTTCAGAATTTCATCAAAATTCAGAGAAAAGCAAGAAAGGGAATTTTGGCCTGTAACCCTCATTAAAACGCTCCGACAGACTCAAGGACGTGACCGCGCACATCAATGAAATCCCTGACATAGTTTTACCGCACAGGACAAGGTAGTTTCAAGACGAGGTTGAGATCTGAGGTGCTTTGAACCTGCGGTAGCGAAACCAATTAATTAAAAGCTTCTGTTTTCTGAACCTCGCTGCTGTTCAAGGACCACTCTGACTCTCGGACTCCAGGACACCTTTTTGCTCCAGTCTGAAGAATTGCAAACCTGTGTGTGGTCGGGTTGGGAGGCCCACGCTTAAATGTACGGGGGATAAACGTCGTCATCAAATATCACTTGACCACAGAGACAGACATGCTGCTGATACTGTGGCTGCAGATCACAAATCCTCTACCGGTCTGGATGAATAACGGCGGCGGGGTGACCGACGGGACAGTGAACACAACACGGGGTCACGGAATGATTCTTTAAAGCTACACTCTGCAACGTTTCACCTTGAGACAGGAAGTGTGTTGTTAGCCCCGCCCTCCTACCCCCTCATTGGTCAGGTTTCCGCCCCAGCACCTGTCAGTCATCTTGACGGGCTTCTCGACCTCCAAGCATCGTCTGTGCTGAGGCTGCGGTTGAAGAAGCAGACGGAGAACTGGGTTTTTAACGTTTAGCTTCGCTGTTCTGTCTTTTCTTTCCCCACTGTGACTCGCTGCTCTGTGGCCGCTAGCCCCACATCATTGGGTAACCAATTTCAAGGGGGGCTTAAGGCATGAACACACAGACTGATAATGTAGAACATATCCTGTTTATTTATCATGTTCATGTGAAGAAAGTTGCATATTGCAGGAGGACAGCCAAGAGGATGAAGCCCAGCAGACCAGCAGGGGGTCCAAAGAAGGTTTCTCCTGGTGCCAGACTTTGAAACCCAACGCATTTTGTCTGAATAAACATTAAATATATATATTAAAAGCAATGAAAAAAAATGAAATTACATTCTTCTTTGCATTATACTTACAATGTGTGTTCCCACTGACAGCAGCTGTAGTTGCCTCATGTTTAACTGTTTTAATCTTTGGGGGAAATCGTGTCAGAAATGAGTAAATTTGATATATTTCCTTTATTGAGGCAGCAGGAGAGACGTGATGCTCAGTTCAGTCTCTTTGCTCGTCATCATTTCCATTCATTTCAAGGGAAGATGTTTTTAGATTCTTCTTCTCTCTCTTTGTCGTTGTACTTTACCAATTTTGTTTTTATCACTCCATGTCTGCGTTTTAACACCGCAGACAAATCACATGGATCTGATCCAGCGATGTGAGTCTCTCTCTGCCTTCAGCGTCTCCATAAACACACAGCTTGACAAAGTGCTTCTGTGAAGTGGCGACTGAGTGCACTCTTCAAAGTGTGTGTGTGTGTGTTTGTATGTGTGTGTGTGTGTGTGGGGGGTGCATGTGTAGTTATAAATGCAACTTAAAAACGTCCTTGGTGCCTTTAGCCTGAAATAGAAGTGAACAGTTGAAGTTCAGGTCAAAGTTCATCAGTCAGTTAAATCCGCTGATTGATAATTGACAGATTGATAATTGACCGATTGACCGATTGACTGATTGATCTCCATTCCACTGATGTTCTCATGTCATGATGAGAAGAAAACTCTGGTACTTGGTTATCAACTTCAATCTAATCAATCAATCAGCCTTCAAAAACCAATATCTGTCTGTCTGCCTGTCTGCCTGTCTGCCTGCCTGTCTGCCTGCCTGCCTGCCTGTCTGCCTGCCTGCCTGCCTGCCTGTCTGCCTGTCTGTCTGTCTGTCTGTCTGTCTGTCTGCCTGTCTGCCTGTCTGCCTGTCTGTCTGCCTGTCTGCCTGCCTGCCTGCCTGCCTGCCTGCCTGTCTGTCTGTCTGTCTGTCTATCTGTCTGTCTGGGCAGACAAGGCAAGAATGTTCCTACATGTGATCGTCTCCCCCCAGTATGTATTTATTTCAGGCGCCGTTGCAGCTTAAATGCAAGAATCTGAAAACGAAGGTATTTAACTCTTAATCCTTTTGCAAAGGTCCGTCGCCACCGCCGTGGTGTCCGGCCCGGTGGCGTCCCGCAGGGCGACAGGAAGTACGACGACACACAAGCACAAACTCTGAAGTCCCAGTTTGTTTCTTGCTTCCCTTTTGGCCCTTTACCTTCAACTCTGACGACCTGGGTTCAGTTAACCATGCACAGAACCTGAACCAGACCTGAACCAGACCTGAACCAGACCTGGACCAGACTGGTTTAGTTACCAGACCTGAACCAGACCTGGACCAGACTGGTTTAGTCACCAAGTCGTTTTAGTTAACCGTTCGCTAACATTCTCACGAAACGAACGCGGGAAAACGGCGTCCAGTCCGTTCTGTTGCCACATGATCCGTCATGACGAAGGTCGTCTTCGCGTTACTCACGTCCACAACATGGAATCTGCGTTTCAGAGTTTGTGCTCATTTCATGAAATCTTGAGAGAGAGTGTTGAACACTACCGGAGTTATGGGCCAATTACGCCAATTACGTCTCCGTTCGACAGTTTTAGTTAAGATCGTTAAGAGAGTTAAGATCACACATATTTCTAAATGAACAGGTTCTATTCAGTCACAATCCTCATTTGATTCGTCATTGGAGGGAGGGACTCTGAGCGCTCCACAGGAAACAGGGATGTTGAGAAACGGCTCGACCGAGTCAGGGAAACTTCACTTGCACTTGTTGGTGATGTTTAAAGGTGCGTCCAGGCTTTCAGCACCTCTTAAAGTAGGCGAACGCTAAGCACACCGACATACAGAAAAATAACACGAGTCCCTGGCACAGTAGCGGCGGCCCCAAACACAGCAAAGTCAACGAATCTCCCTCCGCTTCTCCAAAACCACTTTTACAGTCAAATATACAGCATGTTGAATTAGCAAAAGGCTCCAGAAACAAGCTTTCATCAAGGGCAGGTTCATGAAACGAAGCAGTGTTGGTCTGGAGCAGCACTGTATGTATGTGTATGTATGTGTTTGTATGTGTGTGTTTGTGTGTGTGTGTGTGTGTGTGTGTGTGTGTGTGTGTGTGTAAAACAGCACAGTACGGTCGATTGGCGATGGCACAGTTCAGCATGTTGCACAACTGATTCATAGCTGTTTGTGAGGCTCCGTTCACACTGCAGCTGAAATCGGCCCAATTCTGATTTTCTTTCCCCTCATGTGAAACAGATCTGATCAGTGTGAACGGTCACATTTTTAAATCTGGATCTGGATCACGTGGACTTGTGGTACAAAAATGGAACCTGTGACATGCGACTTGTATTTGAACTCAAATCAGAATTTGCCATCACTGCCATGACAACAAGTACATTTTCACACTGGAACAGAATAGATAGAATAGATGTGACAAAATCAAAATGCAGTGTGAACGGAGCCGGACCGAGCTCTCCTCATGCACCTTCATCAAAAGGGAAATCAGAATTTGAGCAATTTCAATTATTGCCTTTCATTCCGTTTAAAACGCGACACCGACTCCGACGAGACGATTTCTGCCAGGAACGTAAACTCACAATTGACTGTTATTGACTTTATCTTGACCTTTAGTCCTTTACTTGCAATAGTAGCAATTTAGATCAATACATATTTGTGTTTTTTATTATAAGAAATGAAAACCCTGAAGGCTACTGCAGCCAAAACATTTTTAATATTAAAGCTTTGTTACGACTTGATGAACTTTTTCATTAATTTGGTTGTTTTTAATTCATGAAGGTTTCAATTCAGAAATCAATATCAGGTAATATTTGTATTAGCTGTACCTTCATTACCCATTATTATATGTAGAGTTTTGTAATTAAAGAAGTTCAACTGTACCTGGTGTAGAGCTCCTAGTTTCACTCAGAGGAGAAGACAATTCATCTGGAGAGAGGAATGTCCTCCATGACTGAGCTGTGAAATGAAAAATGACCCTGTCACTAATCCAGTGGGTCTCAACCTTGGGGTCAGGACCCTCCAGAGGGTCACGAGATGATTTTTTTTCTGGTTGGGGGGGAGCAGGGAGTGGGGGTGGGGGGGGGGGGGCACATAGTGATTCTTGGGAGCTGAGAATATATATTTCTATAATCATTTTCTATCCTGTTTTAATCTTTATAAATACCCCTTTTTTGTGAATTTAAGAAACCTTGCAGCCTCTAAGCTTCTTCCAGTTGTTGATCAAGTAAAAGACTAAAAAGAGAAAATAAAAACTATCCATTTGGTTTAAAGTTCACAATTCTGGACATTTCATGCTTGCAACAGTGGGTTGTGAGTTGCCATCGCTTCGCTTAAGGAGGAAAAAGTTGAGAAACAGACTTAATAAATCGCTCTGAAACAATCAGTCATTATTGATACACTTAGACAAGACATGGTCGGGTATTGCTGCATCGTACTCAGGTCTTACTATTGAGAGATGCACCATGATGTCACCTGAACAGTGTAGACAAGACCCCTGCTGTCACCCCAAGTTGAGTATTACCTCTAATCCAAGAAAAGAGCAACACAATCAGATGAAGATGAAACACGTCGGGGTGAAGTGAGAAGTGGTCGTCTGGCGGCTTTCAGTCCACATGAAGATGAGATGGATCACACTAACAAAACAAACTCCTGTCATTTCAGTGGTTTTATTTTAACTGGACAAACCTAGACTACAAAAAGAATAAATAGACCAACAGATCATCTCAATTTACATGGTTTATAGACCAATTGTCCCTTTTTATTTGACGTACAGCATCTGAAGATGAGAAGTACATATGAAGAGTTCTAAACCAAAAATATTACCTGACGTTCATCATTGAATATCTTTATTATAGTGGATCCAGTCTGTAAAACTGTTATTTGGTCAACCAAGAACAACTGAGCTCTATTATTAAAAAGTACCATCACTTGTTTCAGATTTTTGCATCACGGTATCTGATTTTGGAACAGAACTCTTCATATGTTCCCATAGAGGTCCATATAGTCATTGTTTCTTCTCAATGAACAGAAAATAGCTTTAAAGTCCTTCAATATCAGCATTTTAATGCTCCGCAAAGCGAAGTACTCTTCATTATAAATATAAAAAGATACAACACAATCAAGATACATTTAACAAATACAGTAGATTTGATTATATTAATAATACTGACCTTTTTATACAGTTTTATCATAAAATAAAATGGCACAACATGTACATCAAATATACATTCTTACACTGGACAGTGCACTGCAAAAGATGTCCATCTTAACAAGCCATTTAGTCTCATATTAAGTCTTAAAACCTTTTCTTATAAGAAGAAGAAGATTCCACTTGTTTCCAATACACTTTCACTTATTTCAGCAATCTTCTTAAAATAAATGTTAATATTGAAATAAGGCAGAATAAGGCAGATCGGTCCACTAGAAAACGACTCAAGAGAAAGTTGATTTGTATTGGAATCAAGGAGTCATCTCACCTAGATGGCAGATGGAGACTCAACACCGGTTTAAATGACTTGTTAAGATGGGAATGTTCTGCAGTGTGCATATAAAAATAATCATGAAACTATGATTTTAATTAACCATCAATAGTTGTAAAAAAACAAAAACAGCAACAGTTCTTTGCGGGGTTCAGTTCGGGCAGGAGCATTTGCACTCTGATATAATGGGGTACTGAACAGGTATCCAGGCGCATTTCAGACCCCCCTTTTTCTGCAGGCACCGCCATCGTAGGATCGTAAAATGGGCTGATTTGGCAGGTTTGCAGACCATCCCTTCAGGGACCGAACAAGACCGCTTATTGTAGCAGCTCCCCACCTTCACGTAGCGCGGCCAGAATCTGCTGCCCAGGTCGTTCCATGCGTAAACAACCGGGCAGAAGGCGTAAGACCACAGCCACAGTTGCAGCCTTCTCCGGAGCTTCTTACTGGGCTTCTGCTTCTTGCCGTGCTGGATCTCAAACTCCATGGCTTTGATCTCCTTGGGCATCGCTCCGGAGGGCTTCTGCCTCATCTCCGGGTCGCTCAGCTCCTCGTTCCCTGCGTATTTGTCCTCCGGCGGGGTGACGGACATGAAGTGGGGGTCGAAGTGGCTGCCCAGAGTGCTTCTGAGCTCCGTTTCGTTCAGGTCCTTCTCCTTAGGGTCCAGAACCGGATCCGGGTCCTCCTTTAGCTCCACTATGGGCAGGGTGTCGCTGGGGATGGGGCGGAGGAGATAATAGTGTTGGCACATGCCCTCCTCTATCCTGAAGCCCAGGGAAAGCACCAGCATAGACATGGCCAAGAAGTAATAGGAGTTATCCATCGCCTCTGTACAGTTCCCGAGTTCGTGAAAGTAAAAAAACCGTCTACAGGTGTAATCCTCCACGCCGTGTTTCCCGCGGCGCTGCAGGCTGCGGGGAGGTATCCAAGTCTCAGCCGAGAGCGTCAGACAGACGCGCGGCTTCCGGCGGGCAGGAACCTCGATGCGAGACGCTCCCGAAACTTGTCAGTAAGTTTCAGATGTTGTCTGGCTGTGCAGCAGAGCAAAGAGCGACAGGAGCCAGGGGGAGTCGAGCTGATGTGCAGCCGGAGAGTTTCTCTGCGTAACTTCACAGTCCATGACCAGCGTCCTTGGCTGTCTTTGCGTAAAAGTTCCACAGTTCGCAGCTTTCAGAAGTGGGAATTCTTTCCCAGGGCTTTCCCGTGCGCAGCGGTCAGCGTCAGGTCCCGGTGTGACAGCACAGCGCCCTGGCTGCTGGTTCCAGTCCACATGTTGTGTCCGTCCCGGCCGGCACGGCGCGCTGGCTGCCTCTGGTCCTCTGGTCTTCCCTCTGGTCCTCTGGTCTTCCCTCTGGTCCTCTGGTCTTCCCTCCAGCCAAACTGGAGGCGCTTCTGGCTGCACCCAAATATCCACCAGGGCGGTGATGTAATCCCAGTGGTCTCTCTCTCCCTCCCTCTCTGTCTGTCTCTCTCTCGCTCTGCTGAGAGGCCAAAGCGACCAACCCTCTTATGAGGGCCCTAAAACGCCATCCCATCCCGCTCCAACGCGCGCGCGCACTTACACAAAAACAACACACACACGCACTTCTCAGTAACCAAAATCTGGCATTATAGACTAAATTGCATTATTATTATTATTATTATTATTAGTAGTAGTAGTAGTAGTAGTAGTAGTAGTAGTACTAGGCAAGGCAAGTTTATTTGTGTAGCACCTTTCATACACAAAGGCAATCCAGAGTGCTTCACCTAAATAAAGAATAAAATAGAATAAAATAAAACATCATAAAAAAGATTAAAAAAATTTTTTTTTTAAATGCAGTTTTGCAGGAATTGAATGTGGTGCAGAACATGTGCATGTGTACAAGTACTAGTAGTAGTGCTAGTACTATTACCGGTAGATTGTCCAAACATGACGCATCACTTACTGCGAAAGTGCAAACGGCACTATCGTTTTTCTTTTCCACTTTTTCACAATTTGGTATCAGTGATTGCACACCGGCGGCGGCGTAAATCAGCGGACAGCTCCAGCTGAACGGCCGAGGTGCCGAGAGCTTTCCCTGCTAGACAGACAAACTGCCAGAGGAGGTTTTTACGAGGGCGCCTGGTGCCAGAGCTCTGTTTATTTTATAACTCTCCCCGGCTAGATGCTCTCAACGTGTGTTTAGACTTATCCAACTTCTCCGGGACAGGGCGACAGCACAGGAAAGTGCTTCTTTTCATGACCAATATTACCCCTGCTTTTTTTTTTTTATTTCCAAGGAATTCTATTGTTTTATGTCGTTTCACATTGCTGGGCCAAAAAAACAGCGTCCACCGAGTGTTTAGTTAATTGGGACGCAACTCAATTAGGGCTAATTTGCTGAGGGCAAAACGTCAACAGGGAAAAAAGGGTGACAAACTAACAGCAGGCGTACACTGCAAAAAATATCCGTCTTAGTCATTTAGTCTATACGTTTTTTGTTTGTCTGATGGAGAGCATAGTGGGGGGTTGAAACATCACGAGGTGGTAATATATATTTGACTTGATTTGTCTTTCATTTTCTTAAAACAAGTGAAAAATTCTGCCAGTGGGGGTGAAATAACATGCACATGCAAAACAATCTGTTTCAAGACTTTCCTTGAATCAAGAATCATTTTCTTGTGGAGTTATCCGTCTTATTTTGCCTGGTTTCAAGACGCTGACTCATCAAACAAGTGGACTTAACTCACCCTGACAGGGATAATTCTTCAATTGTTTTCAGGAAAAATAGAATTTAAACATTGAAACTGAGAATGACTTTCTGGGATGGACATTTTTTGCAGTGTGGCAAAGGGAGAAAAAAAAAAAGAAAAAGTACCTTTATGGGCATGCCTTAATTCCAGGGGCAATAAATGAGGGTGGAAGCAGAGAAAAGTACTTAAAGGGTCACAATTCAATTAGTCAGTGTGGCAGCTTGGACCGGGCGCACCGCCTTCTCCCGCCAGAAGGCAAAAACCATCGGAATGTTTGCGCATGTTGTAAAGGTTGAATTATGGGCCAGATAAAAAACAACTCTTGTCTAAGACGCTAATGCTGAAAAAGCCAGGCCAGATAAAGGGCCGACTGTGCTCGCCTCGACCGCACTAAGACAGGGACAAATAAGCCCTGAATGTCGGGAACTGGTTCCTGTTCCAGCTGCGCACACGGGAATCCCAGTCCTGAGAGTTAATTTGCCCACGTAGAGCTGTAACACTTGACTGGCGCAATATATGGCGTGACCTGTGACCAGCGACGGCTCACACCAGTTTCTTAACTCTGTAAAAGCAATTAGTTACACGTCCGCCTCTCAGGAAAACAAGACACACTCGATAATAAAATCACATCACAGGCCCGGGACTGTGGATTTTAACGGTTCGTGGTTAGAGAAAGTGTCCCGTAACATGGATGTCCCAGGTTCAGTCCCCACAACAACCAATACTGTGTCCATTAACAGCCATGTGTCCTTGAGCATGAACCCCTAGCCAAAGCATCAGCTAAATATCTAAATTGAAATCGATTAACTGCACCGTAATTCTTCAAAAACTGCTGAATAGAAACCTGTGGGTTTATAGGCTCTGCAGACTGGGTCAGACTCTGCAGAGATGGAGGGAGAAATATTCCCCACAAATGCTTTACATTTTACATCCTAGGCATTTATCCAGTGACCTACAATGACTGCAACTGTAGAACAAGCTTCAATTCCCAGATCACCAACATAACTAATAGTAAGGAGTGAAAGGGTCAGAGCCATAGCACCCTTCGTGAATGGTTTCTTTTACCCCTGACCCCCGTCCCCTTTCTGCTATTCAAATGGAGTACTGGGGTAATTTTCTGGCCTGGTGATGTGACAATGTGTGACGGGCGCCGGTAAACTGTCGTATCTCTGTGGAGAGGAAGTCAGGGGCAAAGAGGCGATGCTCAGATAAGACTTCCTCTCTCTCTCTTTATAAACCACTTCTTCCTTTCCCTCTCTCTTTCTCTCTCCATCACTTCCCCATCAGGGCCACAGAAAAGGACTCACGGGGGACTCATGTTCATGCCGTGACAGATTTAGGGGCAATGCAGACTTTCATGTTGCATGAAAGCCACTACTTGGCCCTGGGCTGAGAGTGCCAGTCAGCATGGCCACTCTGTTCAGGACTA
Organism: Hoplostethus mediterraneus; assembly: GCA_034670385.1. Lineage (NCBI taxonomy): Eukaryota > Metazoa > Chordata > Actinopteri > Trachichthyiformes > Trachichthyidae > Hoplostethus > Hoplostethus mediterraneus. The sequence goes on from JAXDDW010000235.1 coordinate 260,494, forward strand.
GCAGAGGTTGACTGTGATATCCTGCAGGAAATAAAGGCAAATAATGGCAAATAGTGTCTTGCCTACAGTAATGGAGGCTTTGCAGTTCTCACAAATCTAGCAATCATGGTTAGTGCCATCATGGAGGTCGAGTGGAGAATCATCTGTTAGTTAATAATGTCTAAATTTATCAGAACCAGCTAGAACCAGTTGACTGTCTGAACCAGGTTGTTGTGGTGTGTCTGTAGATCCTCCAGTAACGTTCTCAGTAAAAGTGATCAGTGTGATCAGGTAGATTTGTCTCCAAATGTAGGTTACTGTGACTCAGTAAACTGTCTTGTCTTTAGCCCTAGTCTCTACTCCAAAACACTCTGAGTTGGAGCTGGAGAAGAGTCAGCTAGTTCACCTGAACTAACTGGTAGCTAGCTAACTAGTTACTGTTAACATGGGACGACTAGCCACTGCTAACGCTAGCTTCTACTAGATACGTTAGCTAGTGTGCTAACCAGAACAACAAGACAGTGATGGTTAGCTGACCAGATACTATGGTTAGCTAGCTAACAAGCTACATGATCTAAACACTAAATCAATCAGATGGATCAGTGATGAAATGATCAGTTCAGTAGAAACAGACAGAAATGAACCATGAAGATTCAATTCAGTTGAGATGGACAGAAACAGAACCAGCTGTTCAGAGCTGAGGACCTCCAACATGGCTGCCTGAAAACCTTCCATATCACAGTCACTGTTGAAGGTACAGTCAATCTCCCGCCAAAACAAGTCTAGGCACATTTATTTATTAAGTCCTTGTCATTAAGTTTTTATAGAGAACAAAACCCAAATACAGAATGAGCCTTTTGTGTGAAGGACAGCAGTGGAGATCCGTCTTCTACTGCATGCTTGCTAATTTACTGCTGCACTTTGGCTGTTAATGAGAGCATTTGTTGGAGAAATTGAGTTATGTTCTTTTTTCAGCCAGTGTAAGTGACAACAAGTGATCTAGCAGCTAGTTGATTGAGAGGCAGTTGAGGTTTGTGTTATAATATATTAATTTGACTGTATATCATTCAAGAAAGAATTATCTGCAGCACTGAAACCAAAAAGATGCATATAAATAAATACATGTAGGCGGACCTCCACAATGACTACCAGTGTCGGCATTACACAGCTTGCTAACCCATTAGTACAAAATCACAAAATGGTGGTCCACTGTGGATGAAACACAGTGTTTTGTAGCTGAATTGGACAGCAGAAACACCGAAGCAACCAAATCATCGCTGGATTTTTCAGGGTAAAAACATTACGTCATGTAAGAGTCTAGCTATCACATTCACTTATCATCAAAAGGCCTGTACGGCCATTACCATTTTCCATAGATTCCAATTTGCTCCCTGAGAGTGTTTTTCCTATTCTTTCCACTACAGACGGAGATCCACATGTTTTGAATCACATTTTCCTTTGATTTTCCAGAACACGACGGCGATACGGCCGAACGAAGTGCATCACTGGATTTCCAGCCTTTGAGGGGACTTGAGTATTCCTGTAGTGGTGCGCTGTGTGTGTGTGTGTGTGTGTGTGTGTGTGTGTGTGTGTGTGTGTGTGTGTGTGTGTGTGTGTGTGTTTACGTGCTCTCTGATGTTAAAATACTAAGTTAGCTTAATCTTAATAGTAAATCAAAGGGCCTCCCAGGATGAAGGACAAACTGGCTGGCTGCTTCTTTCGTGACCCGGCGAGATAAAACCCCCCCAAAAAACGAGTCATTTGTTTGTTTTTATGTAATTCCCCAGAAGTAAACCTTTGATGATGAGACAACCGGGCAATTTGGACGGTCCATTTGGGTGCGAAGGCTTCAAGGTGGCAAACAGGGGTCAGCTCGCAACACACACACACACACACACACACACACACACACACACACACACACACACATAATCGGCATTCTGTCTAGTTAACATTTCATCCTCCTCCCCTCCCTCCTTGTCTCCTCTCTCTCCTCAGAGTCCATACCCTTGCCCTTCTGACCAACGCAAGAATGATCACATCAAAGAAACCAAAAGGAATACATTATTTTGAATCCTTTCTCTCTCTGGAAAGACAGGACTCATTTCAATACAGACATTCAACCATGTGTTTTTCCGACTGTAGGCATGTAGGAAAAGAGGTTGACGTGGGGTTTGGTGGCGGCGGTCTTGGGGGAGGTGCTTTAAATGGAGTTTTTGAGGTCTAATGCCGGGTTCACCTCATGTTGGGAGAAGCAGAAGAATGGGATTTTGTTTCTAGGATTGGTCATCGCGAGGTCAATAATATTTTTTATCGTCTGAAAGGCCTTGAGGAGCAGAGGAAATTTGGGTGGATTTGCTGCCATGTTTGCTGACGGTGTTGAGACACTTCCTATCTGCAGCTATCTACGGTAAATCCGATATGACGGCATAAGAGAGTGAAGAACAATCAAGAAGACGACCAAGATATCCACGGCGACAGACCAAGAGACGAGATGGATGGACAGGGACGAAGACGAGAGAAGAATGAAGTCAATTCAAACTTTTCAAAAATCTTATTTTCCATCATGTTTAAAGGATCATAAACATCATTAAAAAAAGAACAGGGGGAAAAGGGGCGGGGTCCAACAGTGCGTACAGTGAAAGTTGACAATGGTGCAAAACGCTTGGTTAAGGAGAATTAAAGCCTAGTGTCTCATCTAAAGGGTTTCCAGACCTTAAGGGAATTGTCTCTTGAACACCTTAAGATATATTTCTTGATTTTATAGGGCTCAGACTATTTCAACTTCAACAAGATCAATATACGAGCTAATAAGGTCGCAAAACTCATGACATCATTCCAGTGAGGGAAATTTCTAAAGCAGGTTCAGCAAACAGAAAATAAAAGACACAAACACAATTAAAAAAGGGAGTTAGCGGGGCGTCCTGATGATGTATAACGGAAATGTAATGCTGTGAATTGAAAGGAAACTGTCTACTGACAAAATGCCAAACAAAGAATCTTTAAAAATAAAGATCATCAAAATAAGATCATTAAACAAAGAATAAAATGAACAAGCACCAAGAGACAGGGCCAGAGCTTCGGAGAGTATTTTTCGCAAGTCTGGATATCAGAGCAGCGGACTACATCAGGGCCGTCGTCAAGAGGAGAAAGTGAGTGACAGACTGCAGGGAAGTATACACATGGGAAAGGAGGTGGGAGTTAAAGCTGCAGGAGCCACGATGTCAAAATACACTGTCACAAATGAAATTGCTGCAAAAGAGAAGAGCATCCCTCCCCCGCTGACTGAGACACTGTAGGTTTGCCCAGGTATAATTCTGGTGTGGGGTATGTTCTCCATCCACAGGAAGAGACAAATCAAACCTTGAGGCCTTTTCCATTGAAAAGCATCATAAACTGGCATGAATGAATCTTGAAAGATGTGATATTTTAGATAAACATTGCATGACCAAAACCAAGACTTGTTCCTCCTGTCTTCATAATTGCCTGAAGAATTGGGAGAAATTCTTCATGAATTTTATGTCAAGAATTAGTTTGCGCTGCAGTTTAGTTTAGTTTCCCAGTGCAGTTTGTAAAGGAATTGTCTGCACTACTAAGAAATATGCCATCCATATATGAATGTTAAATGATTTCTGGGTCTTGACTTTCCAAATTTTCAGTTACTTCTTGTTGCCATTTGGAGCCGCCAACGTGCGAAGTTGCCTACTGCAGCCGTGAGGCGGGTCATAAGCCGCACTAAATAAATGGGTCTACATTTACAGAGCGGTGTGCATTCTTACTGACGGGCTCCTTGTGTAAGTGCCAAGTCCTTCAGCACCGAGGGCAGAGAAGCAACGATCCTGTGGCTTGGAACGTTGCTCCGAAATGCTCCGAGTGCTCCAGCGGGAAAACTCCCTGCCAACGGTGGTGTGAGATTCCAGTCGGTTCACACCCTCCCACATGGCGTCCGCCGACCGCTGCAGCTCAGCCTGCCAGTCCAGCGCTGGGCAAGCATTCGGTTAGGCTGGATCAGATACCTTTAATACCTACAGTCAGAGCTCTCCTGAAGCCGGACAGGCCGGCTACGGGCAGGGTGGGAAAGCTAACATCTAACTCAACGTTGTCCAATGGCCACAGTGGCCACTGCTCAATCCACTTTCGCTATTTTATCAGCCGGCTGGACTTTTAGGATAGAATAGGACCTCCGAATGGTGGTTGATTTCCTGCCAAAGTGGCTGGTCAAACAAAACTGAAAAAAACAAAAACTGGAAAAACTGCCAAATGCCATAGAAATGAATGTTGGCCACTTTGTAGACGAGACTCCAACTAAGTTGTGTTGCATTTAGCAGAGCAACGTTCACTTCCTGTAAGCTGACCTGGGAGATCTGTTTAGTGAGACTGCCGATGTTTCTCTACGCCAGGAGCTCTGCCCTGTCCTCGGTTGTGTCTTGCATTCAAACAGGTTAGCATGACAACATGAGAGCAATTTTTTCGGTCCAGCTGGTGAGGAAAAGCAGGCGTGAGAGGAACAGGTGAACTTACAACACCGCCTTCCCTGCGTCAAAGCAGACCTTTGGCTTCAGAAAGGTTTTCTGTTTTTCGTAACTTCTGAGACTGATGTATGCTGCTGTTGCATTACAGTGGGTATCCGAAGATGCCAAGTCTAATCATGCACCTTTTGTTAATCCTTATAACCATCATTGCTATGTGTACGTGCTTCTGCTTCTTAATTACTTTGGGGTAATAATAACAATGCTCGTCTTTTTATCTCCGGCTAAATTTCTCACACCTCCCATTACATTACACCCCCCCCCCCCCCCCCCCATCTGCCTCCACGCCTCCCTTTCAGGTTCTCTGTAATCTCAGAAACGTTCCAGAGCCGCATGGGGTGTACTTATGATGCCGTTGCCATGGTAACGGGTTGCTATGCCTTCAGGTGGATGCTGATGGAAAGCTGTGGAGCACGGTGCTTTTGTTCAACCACATGCAGCGAGAGAGAGCGAGACAGAGGACCATTATGAAACTAACAGCAAGTATCACCCAGAATCACTACAGGACTTCCTGCCTTGAAAAGAGAGAGTGGGGCGATGATGCTGTAGTGGCCCAACACACACTGACGCTGCATTCATCCGCTATGGGGAACACAGTAGATGCGAGCTTCCAACTTTTCCTTGTCCGCTTTCAGGTGGTAAATACTCCTCGGGAACCCAGTTCATCCATCTTCCTGAATTCATACGTCACCAATAAGGAAATGCCTGTAATCAGGTGTAGGGAATCATATATTGATTTAAAATACAACAAACAAAATGAACGATTTTCATCACGTAAGGCGTTTTACGATCACAACTCTTAAAGTGCCACTGCAGGACACAACTTCTTGCCGGGTTTTTCGTTAGCGGTTGACATTACAATGTTCGGTTTGCTGTAAAACGTGAACTCACTTGCGTCACTCGTGAAGTGCATGTGCATTTGGAAGTGTAATAATTATCAGGCGCAACTGAAGTTTAATCATGACGTTTTGACGTTGTTTTAAGTGAGTTCCAAGGTGGGAAAGCTTCCAGGTTGTTGCTTTTAACTGTCAAGTCGTTCCAGTTATTCCTTTATGACGAAAATGCAGCATAATGCCAGGAAAAAACAGTGCATTGATGGCATCGATCCTCGCACCCCTCCACATGGTGTGTGGGATAAAAACACCATCTCTCACTCCGTCTCCCCGACTTGCTCCATTATATTTGGCTGTAGTTTGGTGTTACATTTCACTTCTTTGTTCCATTTCTGTTAAGTTAATATTATGTTCATTTAAAATAAACTTGGTTATCCCTTAATCCACTTGGCTGTCCCTTGTGTCACGCCTGGAGTCTTAAAAATCGACTCTGAAATACAAATGTGATATATTATGTATTGCGACATGTGAGGTTTTATGTTTCATTGGCTCAAATAATCTAATAATTCAAAACCAGGCACTAGCCCATAATTCACAGCTTTTTCATTGGTGCGCCGCCATCTTGGACCAAGCCATCTGAGCCAGGAATGACTCTCGTGTTACCACGTTGTTTTTGATTAGCATCGCTAACTACAGGCTTGATGCTGGTGTTACATTACCTCTGACTGACAGGGCTTGACTCACATACCCAGAATGCCACAGGTATGGCAGGAACAGACCACATTAGTCTGTGACTGCAAGAACACGTATGTAATGATGAAAACTACAAACGGCATCTGTTTCTTACGCACATCAGTGGTAGAACCTAAGATCTCACAAGGCGTATGAAACTTGAGACGTCTGAAACAAGCAGAATCCTGGTGAAGGCTTACGAGGAGTTCTGGGGAAGTGTGCAGTACCTCGCTGGAAACTGGTATTACCCCGAACATAAACCACACCGCCAGCATTACAAGCAACCAACAGCAAGGAGTGTCATGATCTACAAGTCAGCAGAAATCCATTCATCCCTACAGAGCTGAGCGACCAGGGAAACTCAGCTGACGTGTTGAGAGTCAACAAGCTGAAAAAAAGTTGAACAGTTTGCGGTTTTGGCGGTCAACCGCCAATCAGGTTTCCACGCTTCTTTGATTCCCTACTGATATTTAGTTTCATGGCTCTTGGTTAATAGTTTTGCCTGGCAAGTGCAAAATGGACCACAAGTTGACTCCAGCCATTCAAAGCTTCCCAGTTCTCTACATTTTTTATTTGGAAAAATAAAATAATAAAATTCGGGAATAAACATCTCAACAATGATGCTTGGCATCCATTGATGGGGTTTATGGTAAGCTCTGAAATTATTTTAACGTGTTTCTCTAACTTATTAAAATGACAAAACTTAGTGAAAGGCAAAATCAAATCAGTGAAATTTGGCCCCGCCCACAATCGGTCAGAATAGAGCGACACAGGTTGCTCACAAGGTGAACACGGGGTTGGGGTCACTTAGTCGCAGCTTTTGATCCATAGCCAGTGATATCATATTTGAACAGCCATCATCTTTGGATAAAAGACACAAGAAGAGGTTTAGTGCACGACATCCACATGGGACAATGTTTATTTCAGTTGGTAAAATACATCCATTCATGTGACTTCGGAGATTGCAAAAAGCCAGCATGAAACACAGGAGCCTTTTATGGAGTCCATAAAAAACATCATCCTTTACTGCAAATAAATTAAGTCAAGAGTGGCATTTTGGGAAACTTTACTTCATAATGCCATTTAGGATAACTGACCGTGACTGTACTGCAAAAATATACAGATAGGTTTTCTCGGTTTTTGGCTGTTTATATGTGCACATGGTAAAATAATATTGGAGGCTGATGTGATCATCATTGTCCAACAACATAACAAATAAGTGTGAAACAAGTGGAAACTGGGAGACAGGTGGCTGGGAGGTAGCAAAATAAATAAGATAACAGGTTCTTGGAGTGTCATTCTAACATGAGACATCCAACCTTTGAAAAAAATGACAAAATAATTTCTGGCATAAAAATACATCACCTTATGGGTTCGTGATAAAAGTCATGAGCCATCCAAAGACCTGTACTTACAAAATACTTCTGTTTTTGAGGACAGAATCGTCTGTATTTTTGAAATACTTACTGAAATTTCAGGTAGAAAATAATTCCAAAATGGATATGTAGCATTTTGGAATAAAACCCTTCATTACATAAACAGATTACACTACATCCTACTCCTGAGGATATACATTAAGACTGCCTCTGAATCCAAACCTCAATTTACAGACGTGGCCGTGGTAGAAGTCCAAGTTTCTGACTGCATGCTTGTTGAACTGTCGCTGCACTTTTTCTCCATTACCAAGAGGAATTGTTTGGAGAAATGCTGTTACACTGATCGGTCTAGTTACTAGATGAGACACTGTAGTTTTGTGTCAACACATAATTTAGTTCTACAACATTCAAGAAAGATTTCTTTGCAGTACTCATGCAGGAAAGATGCAGGATGAATGCGTGCCGGTGGACTTCTACAAAGGCCACCACAGTAATATGGACAATAAGATTAGTGCATTTGGTTGTCAGGAATGTGGTTGTAAAGCTTAACATCACTGGAAATTGATCTGTACTACACAATAAAATAATAAAACTGAAACTTAATGTCTTACCTTATGAATCCTACCTTTACAAGGACAATAAACCGACCATTTTATAGTCATTACTAATAAAAGCTGCCACAATTAATGCCCAATTTCTTCAAATATTCAATTAGCTTTAATTCCATAATTGCTAACTGTGTGCAAACATCAAAACTCTAACTATTGTGCATACATGTTTGTGCATGTTCAAACAGCTCTCAAACATACTGGTAGGGGTTTTGCTTTCTAATACACATACAAGTAGACAATTGTTGCAGTTGTTGGTGTATGTGGTAAAAAAAACAACAACACACAATCATTTGCCAGCCTTTGAGGGAATACCATTCCAACACTACAGCAATCAAATGTTTGTTAAGAGAGATACAAGAAATAAAACATGAAAAGCTGATGTTCCTAGCAAAAACCTTCAAAGTTAAGATAACGCAACAGCACACCACAAAACACTGACAGAGTTGACTACACTTTAAGTCTGTGGGGCAAAGTGCAGACTGTTTTTAGCCAAACTGTATCCTGACCCCAACCTAAAACCCCTGACCCTTCACCCCGTCATGCTGAACTAGGTGGAGGCACAAGCTGGACACAAGGCTTTAGTCCAAAACTCACGGGCACAAACTGGTTCATGCCCACAAAATACATCTGTTTGACTTCAGTACAAGACTATTCCTGGTAAAATAGCACATCTTTAAATCAGAGAATAAAAAAATACTCCCATATGAAGCCGGGAGGACATTGCAGCTCTTAAACACATGGCATTCTTCATCATGTAATTGGAATTTGTAATTTTATTTTAAGGTTACTAGTGGTCTGTTTTTACTGACTGAGGCAGGTCAACGTTTTTGGAACGAGGACGTTTTTCTTTTTTTACTTGCCAAATGTTTATTGGATCACATCGAGGCCCAATCGGAGGAGCTCAATATATTGATTTGATTGAAAGTCAAAGCAGCACAGTTCAGATGCAATAATCACAGGAGACCACAAAGAAACAGACTAAACTGTACATTCACTTCAAGTAGAGGAGAATCCATGCTGTGATAATGGGGGCACAAAAGGACTAGTCTTCTGTAGGAGAGACATTACTCTTCGCTTCAACAACTTAACAGTTTAATATACTATCTGTAACTGAACTAAATAAACATTTGAATGCCTTTCCAAGCCACAAATCACCTTTTTGGTCGACATACAGAGTCATGTGCAAAGTTTCTGGTTGGAGAAGCAGTGCTTGGTTTGTCATTGCATTGATTATTATCATCGTAACAGTCGATGCCATGGATTCTGAGGCTTGGCAGAGTTGAACCAGCAACTTCAGTTTTGTCTACAATCTACAGAGAGGTCTGGTCATAGTCACTCATAGCATGCCCGGACATTTATCACGGCGGTGGAGAGACACAGGACTATGGAGAGGTGAATGAGGCGGCAACAATGGAGATCCATCAATTCATCAGCTGACGTCCAGTCGTGAAGCATGCTGCTCAGCTTTGACCCATCTTCATGGCTGTGTTAAAGCTACACTAGGCAACTTTGCACTCTTGGGTGGCCCCAAGTGGCATTGAGAGATGAACTTTTGAAAGTGTGAAGGACTTCAATTCTTCATTACCCATACATCATGCAGCGTGAGGTCAGTAAACTGCACACTCCACAGAACTCCATCTCTTGCCATTAGTGGCTGGTAGGGTGGAGGTGGTGAAGAGGCTCAGCGATCGCCGGTGAGTCCAAGTTTCTCTGGACGGAGCGCACTCCCTGCTGTCTAGGAGAAGATGTAGCGCTTTGCTCCTCTGGTTCGTCAGGTTTTCCCACTAATGATCACACCAAACACCAGAATTTAACATTTGGGCAAATCTATGGCATCTCAATTAGGAGGGTTGTAAAGCTTTTCTCTGTTACAGCCCCAACTTGTGCTTTAAGCTGATAAGGCTGGTGGACTTCCATAATCTTGCCTAGTGCAGCTTTAACTACCAGTTGTGATAAGTGTAAGTCAGTCAAAGTGTTGCCTCCTAAATCGATGTCCGACCCTAGAGCGTGCTACTGAGTATCTCTGAAACCTGCGCGTTGGTTTGGTCGTCTGAGTCTACTTCTTGGGCAGTGGCTCCTTCTGGCTCCTCCCCTTCCCCTCCAGACTCCGCCTCTGCCACTACCACTGACACACCTGAACCTTTCACAATTTCCACAAGCTCTCTTTCCTCCTCTTCCTCCTCCTCCTCCTGCCAGCAACTTCTCTCGTGGCTGGGCGACAGCTCCTTGCAGGCTTCCACGAAGATCCTACGTACGTGGGGCCTGGGCTCCCTGTGTCGACCTCTCCGGCTCTCCAGGACACAAGAGGCCTGGCTGACATAGGTGGTGCCCTGCGGAGAGGGTAGATCCCCGGGTAGAGGCATATCTGGATCCCTCTGCTTAGTGTAGATACCCTCAGACAAGGATCCGGTGTGGCTCTCGCTGCTGTGGCCCTTGAGCCAGCGGTGGGGCCCGCTGAAGTACTGGCCACCATGGCTCCTGGAAAGCAGTTTGCGTTTGGCAGGGGGGTTGGCCAAGGCCCTAAGAGGCGTGGTGGGGTGCTTGCTGTCCTGGTGGTCCCTGGACAGGGAGAGGCCCTCCAGGGTCTTAGTGGTGTCCGACAGCGCCGGGGAGAGGGGCAGGGACAGGGGAAGGTCTTTGGAGAATCTGGGGGAGAGGGGGAGGGATGGAGAGAGGGGGAGGTTTTTAGAGAGTGAGGGAGAGCGAGGCAGACTGGAGGTAGAGAGAGGGAGGTCTTTGGATAGAGAAGGGGTGTAGGGGAAGAGGGAAGGGGAGAGAGGAGTGTCTTTAGAGAGAGATGAAGAGTGGGGATCCGTCAACACCGGGGAGAGGGGGAGGTCTTTGGCCAGGCAGAGGCTGTACCTACGAAATGGAGGAAAAAGGATCCATTAGATTTAGGAAGGACCAAGTGAAGCTGTGGACACACTGGAAGACTAACTTTGAAAATGCAAGATTGGGATGCACATAACGACAAGTGGCTCTATGGTACAAAGGACGGCGCAGTCAACTTCAAGTCAAGCAGAAGAGAAGTGATTAAGTGGTCGAGGTTTTGAGTCCCACAAGAGTCGAGGTTTATGGGTGGCAAGGCGGCCTAGTCTTTAGAGAGACCAGATCTCTGAGGCTGGAGGCACATGAGAAGACTTTAAAAATCCTAACCAATTTTGAAAATGTATTGCATCACACCCATAACATTTTAAAACATCAATATATCCGTGTTAAATTAATTGTGTACCTTGGAATAATTCCTCTAAAGAACTGAGATAATGGTGGAGACGACTGGTAGCCTCTATCTCACACCAGTGGTATTGTTACTAGTGTTTCTCCACATTAAGACTACATTTCCCATAAGCCCCGTTGCTTCCCATAAGCATTTGTCTTTCCTGAAGAGGATCAACATGTTGGAAGTGATTTCTCCATCTTCCTTTGTCTCCTTCCTCCATCTGCCGTCTCCAGAAACTCTTTATCTTTATCTCCGTTAGCGCTGGAAGAACAGCGCCCTCTTCCTGTTTGGTGCCGTAAAGCAATCCAGCAGATTTCCCTCCACATCGATCAATGTGAAATGCAGAGTAGAGGCTGGTAGAGGCTGGTAGAGGCTGACAGGCTGCTGGTGGTGGTCTTGTTTATTACAAATGGCTCAATAATATGGTATGGATTATTTATTGATGTCACACCTTTAATTTTGGTGGAATTAAATTATTCCTCAATTTCCTCTGGAGCTCCGTCTGACATTTCTGCACATTCCACTCAGTTTCCAGCCTCTACCCCTACCTGAGCTCGTGGATCTGGAGCACGTCTGGGGCACTGCCGCCCAACGAGTGCACAGCCTGCTGGGATAGGTCCTGGGGTGGCGAGTAGAGCAGGTCCAGCTCACGGGGGCTCAGGGCGTCACTGGAGTCATAGTCGCTGTCTGTAGGCAGGAAAACCTCTGAAGAGCCGTCTTCATCTGAGCCGAACTGGGAGTCTGGGAGCAGTCATGTGCACACACACACACACACACACACACACACACACACGCAAATTTATTGTAAATATAATATGTTAATATTTTTTAACATCTGTGACATGAAACTGAAGCTTTGTGGGTAATTTGGCAGCTCTGGGGTTCTGTGTCATTATTTATAGATTAATATTTTCTCTTCAAAATATAATTCATGTTCTTGCGAAAGTCCCACTGTGCCCTCAGGAATGCGGCACAAAAACAACGCCATACCCACTCACCACTAACAGCTTTCCTCCTGCGGAGTTCAGGCGAGGGCGAAGGCGTGGGCAGGTAGTCCATGGTTGACGAGGTGGAGTCGGTCTTCTGCGCGCTGGAGTCGCTCTCCGGAGCGCTGGCGTCCACCAGGCAGGTGACCGGCACGCCGCCGCGAGGCTGCTTGTAGCGGGCGTACTGCAAGGCGTCGGTGATCCAGCGGAGATCACGCCACATCTCGTCCAGTTGCTATGGGAGATATGATGAAACAAAGGTAAACATTTCTATGTTTAAATGGTGCTACAGGATTTTATCAATAAATCATCACCAAGTTGTTTTTCAGACATTAGTATATTTACCGTAAACCAACCAGACCATCACTAGCAGCGTGTCAGCCTCTACCAGCATCTACCAGCCTCTATCAGCCTCTACCAGCCTCTATCAGCCTCTATCAGCCTCTACCAGCCTCTACCAGCCTCTACCAGCCTCTACCAGCCTCTACCAACCTCTACCAGCCTCTACCAGCCTCTACCAGCCTCTACCAGCCTCTATCAGCCTCTACCAGCCTCTACCAACCTCTATCAGCCTCTATCAGCCTCTATCAGCCTCTACCAGCCTCTACCAGCCTCTACCAGCCTCTACCAGCCTCTACCAACCTCTACCAGCCTCTACCAGCCTCTACCAGCCTCTACCAGCCTCTACCAGCCTCTATCAGCCTCTACCAGCCTCTACCAGCCTCTATCAGCCTCTACCAGCCTCTACCAGCCTCTACCAGCCTCTACTTTCATTCTACTTTGTGTCCACCGGGTCGATTTGTAGGGAAATCTGCTGGATTGCTTTACAGCACAAAACAGGAAGAGGGCGCTGTTCTTCCAGTGCTAACGGAGCTAAAGATCATTTTTCAGAGTAAGATAATCTCACGCTGTTACTATACTGCTAAAATGCACTATACTGGTGATGTGCTTAAAATAGAAACGTTTCTGAATAATGCATGAAGACACCGTCCTCACATCATCTGCATCCTCGAGGTGGAACAGAGAAGCTTTGCAATGTTCCTCTCCCTCGCCCACACACACAACTGGGAAGGAAGACAGTGATGCTTGTAACACATTCATCTCATCTCATCTCATCTCATCTCATCTCATCTCATCTCATCTCATCTCATCTCATCTCATCTCATGTCACATTGAGTCTCATCGTTCTCTGAGTAAACTCACCTGACGATCAGGTACATCTATGTAAACTCAGGTTATTGAGGGAAATGGGTCGTAATATTCTATTGTCCGGTTCTAGGGTTCTTATAACCAGGTTATGAGCTGTTATAAGCCAGGCATATGTGTGTGATACTGTGTGTGTGTGTGTGTGTGTGTGTGCCTTTGAAGAGAATGAAGCATGACAAAATGTTAAGCAGCAATTAGGCGACTGTCTGACACAGAGCAGGAGAGTGGTTAGAGCCAAAGACACACACACACACGCGCGCACACACACACACACACACACAGACACAGACACACACAGACACACACACACACACACACACACACACACACACACACACACACACACACACACACACACAGCAGGAGACTGACACCAGGGGATGACTCGGCTGGAAAGAATGCCGAGGCTCCGGTGGCGGCGGGAGAGCGACTCTGGCAGCGGGAATAACATGGGGGAGATTCCTCTTGGTCCCGAGGAGGGAACCGCTACGTTGAGTTTATTTACTCAGGAAGTGACAGAAAACTGAGCTGCTCGACCGTCCGACCCAGATACCGCGATTCAACATTGTTTACCATCTTGGAGACGTTGCAGAAGTTTTCACTGCATGTTTGCTCAACTGCAGCTGCAATTCTGCTCCGTCCCGAAAAGGACGAGTTTGAAAAATTGAAACGAATGTCGAAAGCGGAAGAGGCAAGATTACTACGTAAAAAGACACCAATCAGAACTAGATGAGGGGCTGCGACAGAGAACAGCGCCACCTGCCCTCCAACTGAGACGCCGTAGATTCACCGTTGGCCCAGATTAAATTCTGGTGTCGGTGTGGTCACGTACAGGAAGTGAAAAATCTAAACATCAGTAAGTCTCCGTCCAGAGAAACTCACCAACGTTCTTCCTCTCTCGTCTCTTCGGTCTGCAGGAGCTCAAGTTCACCAGATTTGTGGGTATTGATGTTCTCAAAAATTCACAGAAAAAACATTTCCCTCTCACTGCCATTTGGAGGCGCCAGCGTGCGAAGTCACAATCTACCTGACGATTCCTCCTGCTGACTGGAGCAAAACCAACCCCTCCATCTGTATGTCATCTCCATCCAGTAACATGAGCAGCAATTAGGGCCGGTGACACACACACACACACATACATACATACACGCACATGCACACAAGCACACACACACACACAAACACACACACACACACACACACCGGGTTAGACCGATATCGGTATATCGGTGGGAGATCTGCAGGTTCCTCCCTGACCACAGCTACAGATCCAATCAACTGTTGGATGCTTTTTGCAAATGAACAGGGTTTATGGGAAATGTAGTCTCAATGTGGAGCAACGGGTTTTATGGGAAATGTAGTCTGAATGTGGAGCAACACTAGCACTACCAACAGAGGCAGTGAGGTGGAGGTGCCAGTCGTCTCCTCCATGGTCTCACTGGTCTGCAGCCATGACACCAAGCTAGCAGAACTCAAACATGCTGAGATCACAAGGAGACCTTTCCATTCACCATAGGGGGGGGGGGGGGGGGGGGGGGGGGGGCTGGCATCTGTCTTTTAGAGGAAAATTCGATGTGGTCAGTCGCTCCGTGTTATAGCCGTGATATATATGATATATATCATATATATGATATATATATGATATATATCATATATATGATATATAAATATGATATATATCATATATATATATCATATATATGATATATAAATATGATATATATCATATATATCATATATATCATATATATCATATATATATGATATATATCATATTTATATATCATATATATGATAAATATGATATATATGATATATATGATATATATCATATATATCATATATATATGATATATATCATATTTATATATCATATATATGATAAATATGATATATATGATATATATGATATATCTGATATATCTGATATATATGATATATATGATATAGTCGCTGGAGGAAAGGGAGTTTCCACCAGCAGGAGCATCTGCAGTGGATCAGACGTTGATTTAAGACGACGTGAAGCACCTTACTGGAAGAGATGCACAGAGGATCAGCATCACTTCTGAGTGTGTGTGTGTGTGTGTGTGTGTGTGTGTGTGTGTGTGTGAGATAGAGAGAGTGTTTACTATGTATATAGGATCAGCCAGTGTGCCAAGGGTACTGCATCGATTCCCGACAGCACTCACCAGCTGAGAGCCAAAGTCATCGCAAAGACGCAGGACCGACTCTCTCGCCACCACCCCCTCCTCCCTCCTCCACCCACCCTCCCGCCTCCTCCCTTCCTCCCTCCCTCCCCCCTCCCTCCCTCTTCCCTGGGTACAGGAGGCAGAGCTAACAGTGGAGAGTTTAAGTGGAAGTGACAGTAAAGGAGGTTCGGAGGCTCCAGGGGCTCCTAATAGGGCGAAGCGAAGAGAACCTCCTCCTCTTCCTCTTCCTCCTCCTCCTCCTTCTCCTCCTCCTCCTCCTCCTCCTCCCCATTCAGGAGGACCATGTTTAGATTTGATTAGCAGCCTGGAGCCGGAGAGGAGGATGAGGAGGAGTTATTACAGATGATATGAAGGTGAGCGGGGGCATCCGTGATACCTGGCTTATGAGCAGGAATGTGTAGTGAGCAAGTGTGTGTGTGTGTGTGTGTGTGCGCGTGCGTGCGTGCGTGCGTGTGTGTGTGTTGCAGTGGCAGCGATCTTCCTGCATCTGTCCTGCGTTAGCGCTGGACACAATTCTTCCTTGAATGTTATACAGTCGACCCTGGACCAGCTCGTCACCGGACCAGACGTCGTAACCGCCAATCAAAAGAGAACAAAACTTTGAACCAGCCCCCCCCCCCCCCCCCGCTCATTGGTAGGGAGAGTCTGGGATAAATGAAGAGACAAAATGTAGGAAACGTTTTGGAGGACTTTTACCTTGATTACAATTAATGAACGATTATTTGTTTTGTTTTGTTTTATTTTGAAATTTGTTTTATTTTGAAATTGACCGGATGCTCTATGGCGTTCCTGTGTCTGACTTCCTGCCCGGCTTGACAAACCTGTCTGAACACGGAGGGACGTGACTGAATACCACGTAGTATTTTTTAAGGGGACAGTACATGAACGCAGTATTGGGGAAAGTATTTGGCCCATTCATTCACGGGAAAGTGATGTTAAGTCTGATGCGCACACACACACACACACACACACACACACACACACACACACACACACACACACACACACACACACACACACACACTCGTTCTTGTCGCCTAAATAACAATCGAAATCAACAATTTGAAAATTTGCCACAATGACATCATTAAATCGCGATTACGATTATAAACACGATAATCGTCATATCGAACGTGGATCACATGACTTTCATAACAGGCTACCTGATGGACCGTCTAGCCAGACAGGGTGAGCTCCAGGACCTCGTATCTCCCCGTGTTCAGGGTATCGACGGCTAGAAACCTCGCAGCGCTGCAGCATCACTCCTGTATGATGGAACTGCACGGCGACTTCAGTTTCCACGAGGAATCGCAGCAGAATTTGTCCACGCGGAGTCTGACGGCGCGACAGACAACAGACAAACAGACGAAGCGAGCGTCCCGTCGTCACGTGACCTCGCAGGAGTCGTCAGGAGTTCATCAGGTCATGGAACAACCCAGAAAACCAACGTGAGAGATCGGAACCGCCGAGCACTTCCCGTTTCTGTTTCTGACGTCTAGCGCGAACAAACACGCGTGGCGTCCGGGCCTCGTCCACATGTCCGATGTGCAGACGTCCTAGAGACGCTCCCAGACGTCTGCCGCCGCCGTCTGAGGACGCACGCACAATATTTTCCTCCATCAACACGTGGCGAGTCTAAACAAACGCTGCAATTAGACGGCATCACGTCATCCTCACACTAACCCACTTTCCTCAGCAACACACACACACACACACACACACAGTCAGGACCTCCCACATTAGACGTGCTGAGGCTGTGTGTGTGTGTGTGTGTGTGTGTGTGTGTGTGTGTGTGTGTGTGCCATGCCAGTACCAAGATCTCCAACTTGACAGACGTGGCCCTTTTCACACTCCGCCCCCCCACGTTAACATTTCGCTCTCTTTAATGAGAGACACATTGCGCTGCTCAACTCAACACACACACACACACACACCAGTGCACGTGCACACACATACACACACACACACACACTCTCATGATTGGTATTATTTTTTCCCCTGCCATTCCCTCTCTAGCACTGAGCAATTTGTGGTTAGGGGGCCACTTTTTTCCGAGCTTTAAAATCACAGACAGAGAGCTAGACAGATGGACACACACACACACACACACACACACACACACACACACACACACACACACACACACACACACACACACACACACACACACACACACACACACACACACACACACACACACACACACACACACACACACACACACCTCTGGGAGCGCTGCGATCGGAGAGCACCCTTGTGGTTTTGTGGTCGGTCTCCATTAACAGTGGCGGCTAGCCGGGCTAGCGCCGGGCTAGCTCTTCACAGGGAGACTCCAGATGGGTTTGCTTTCATGCTCTGGACTTCTGACACGAGAGGAGCAACCAGCCGGTTATGGACTTCTTTAACGCTACAAAAACAAGCTATTTAACAGCTAATACTCCCAGCAGTTAGATTTTATTGCATCAATAAACGTCTCAAATTGGATTACCAACTCAGTTGTTTTCACACCGCCTTGCTCTCTTTGTGTTGCCGGGGTTATTTTTCACTGAAAGAATGAACATGAAATAAAACGGATATTGAAAATGAGTTTTCTGAAAGTATTCTTTTTGATGAGTGCAGAAATATGACTAGTACTTGTAGTTAATGTCTCCTGTCTTACACCATAGTCTCATTTACGAGGACTTGAAAGCACGATGACTTCACCCTAATCAACTTTAATAAATGTTGAATGGATGTGTACAGTAGCTCAGCCCACACGGCCAGACGTCCAGCGGAGTGTGACCAGACCAACAGATTCCACTTGAGTCACCAATGAGGACGTTTACTTATTTCATGTATATTTCAGTTTCAGATCGTCTGCTGGAGCAACGGATCAGGTTAGTCCTGCAAACATCAGATTCTGGTTTGGTTCATATTCCCTACCTGTATGTAGTCCAGTATGAGCTGGTGCCTCTGTTTGGCTGTGGCCACCTCGCTGTCGGTGATGGCTTCCCGCAATGCCTGCTGGGTAATGAGAGCGTCCAGGTCGAGGACGGAGGACAGGCGGCAGTACAGGCTGATGAACTTCTCTTTGTACGTGCAGAAGTGGACTACAGGAGAGGGGAGAGACAGACACACGCAGACGTCACCGACAGCTGCAGCACCAATAGCGCGTGAGCGATAGGCGGGACATGTGGTAGCACCGATACGTGATTGGCTGCTGATGGGGGGTGGGGGGGGGGGGGTGCCGCTCAAGAGAGTTCAACTGCGCCGACCAACATAAGCTGGTGTTGTAGAAAATGAAACTGACTTGAGTTGCCGGCGGTGGAGAACGTCTAGACGCCTGACTAGACGTCGGACCGTCATGGTGTCCACCAGAGACTTTCCTACAGCTGGAAGCTTCTGGAACTGTGCAGGAATCGTAAAAGTTAGCGTTTACATTTCAATTTGGCGATGCCGTTTTCTTGGTGTTTTGGTGATGAGTCCTGAATCATGACAGACCTAATAGGTTCCTACTACTGTTGGAGATCTTATTCTACTGTTGGTAACAGGTTGGGAAATTACCACCGTTTTAATCTCAATTCTAAAAATCTAGTTGACTGGTGAAATAACGGAAGTGCATTTTGGAATAGATTATACTGGACATGAAGCAGGCAGTGTTTTTACAAGCATGTCACTGACTCTCCTGCGTAGAATTTGTCTTGAACGCTCCCAAGCTCTTAAAGAAATGATGTAGAAGAATCTCTGCCACTATCGTACTCAGAAGTACTCAGAAGTACTCAGAAGTACTCAGAAGCCTCCAGAGATGTCAGGAGGTGTTCGGCCTCGACGGAGGAGTTCCTCAAACAAACGTCTTTCTTGTTGGAAACAGTGACATAAGGGGCTACTGTGTCTAGAGCATCGTGCAACTACGAGTACGGGCATTAATGACACATTCATGCATGCGTGTGTGTGTGTGTGTGTGTGTGTGTGTGTGTGTGTGTGTGTGTGTGTGTGTGTGTTTATGTGTCTGAAGTGAGTGTATGGGGGTCAGGAGAGAGGGCCGGCCTGGCGGAGCCTGCAGGCTGATTTAGTGCTTCTCCCAGTAGCACTAGTGTGTGTGAGTGTGTGTGAGTGTGTGTGTGTGTGTGTGTGTGTGTGTGTGTGAGAGACTGATAGGAATCTGTGGATTCTCTGCTGCAGCCGCTGAACTAACACAGCACAGTCTGTGTACCTACACTGGCAGCCATTGTAGAAATCCCTCTTTAATGTGTTTATCCAGTCCTGCATTAGAGCTGCTGAGATCCCTGCTCACGGCTTTAACCTGCATCAGCACCACACTACAATACCTTACAGTACAGCAGTGTTGTAACGCTAAACTCTGCCTCTCAGCCAACAATGCACCAGAGAAGTGAGCAAAACCATTTCAGATGATTCCTCTTGAGGATGCAGCCAGAGTGCAGCGGTAGTTCAGCAGAACAAACTGGGCTCGTACACCGACTACATCTGCAGCCAGCATGACAGAGATGGAGGGAAGGAGAGCGAGGGGAGAGGGAGGGAGAAAGAAGGGGTGGGAGGGTGAGTTATCATGTGTTGTTTGCTGCTAAAACGCTGCAAACAGTTTCAGCTCAGCTTGGTGGCACGGTGACTTGCCTGATATAGAACCATCACATTATTTAAAGGTGCCATGTGGAGCATTTTGACCAATGAGACCACGGTGGAGACGACTGGTAGCCTCTATCTCACCAGTGGTATTGTTACTAGTGTTTCTCCACATTAAGACTACATTTCCCATCAGCCCCGTTGCTTCCTGGTGTCTTTGTCTTTCCTGAAGAGGATCAACATGTTGAAGTGATTTCTCCATCTTCCTTTCTCTCCTTCCTCCATTTGCCGTCTCCAGAAACTCTTTATCTTTATCTCCGTTAGCGCTGGAAGAACAGAACCTCTTCCTGTTTGGTGCCGTAAAGCAATCCAGCAGATTTCCCTCCACATCGACCCGGTGGACACAAAGTAGAATGAGAGTAGAGGCTGGTAGAGGCTGGTAGAGGCTGGTAGAGGCTGGTAGAGACTGGTAGAGGCTGGTAGAGGCTAGTAGAGGCTGGTAGAGGCTGGTAGAGACTGGTAGAGGCTAGTAGAGGCTGGTAGAGGCTGGTAGAGACTGGTAGAGGCTAGTAGAGGCTGGTAGAGGCTGGTAGAGGCTGGTAGAGACTGGTAGAGGCTAGTAGAGGCTGGTAGAGGCTGGTAGAGGCTGGTAGAGGCTGGTAGAGACTGGTAGAGGCTGGTAGAGGCTGGTAGAGGCTGGTAGAGACTGGTAGAGGCTGGTAGAGGCTGGTAGAGGCTAGTAGAGGCTGGTAGAGGCTGGTAGAGGCTGGTAGAGACTGGTAGAGGCTGGTAGAGGCTGGTAGAGACTGGTAGAGGCTGGTAGAGGCTGGTAGAGGCTGGTAGTGGTGGAGTTATACTGATGACTCTACAGCAGAGTTCCTCACATCCGGTCCAGAGTGCTGCTGGTTTTCTCTCCTACCAGGAGGTTAATTACATTCACCTGGCATCCCAGGTCTGAATCGATCCCTGATCAGACAGAATAGAAAACCAGCGGTACTCTGGACCCCGAGGCCCGGATTTGAGGACTTCTGGTCTACAGTAATGTGATGATGTTTAAAAGTTAAGGTGTGTTTGGTCTGATCTCACTACTGAAACATTCCCGCTCTGGGAACATGCCCTCCTGGCCCGCCGGGAGAGAGAAGGTCCAGAAGACAAATAAAGTGATGGATGAGATGAAGGAGAGCAAGAGGAGGGCAAAGAGGCAAACAGAGACAGAGTCCAACATCTACCTGGGGGAGGAGGAGACCAGCGACAAGGCTCTATAAGTGTGTGTGTCGGTGTGTGTCAGTGTGTGTGTCGGTGTGTGTGTCAGTGTGTGTGTCGGTGTGTGTCAGTGTGTGTCAGTGTGTGTCAGTGTGTGTGTCGGTGTGTGTGTCAGTGTGTGTGTCAGTGTGTGTGTCAGTGTGTGTGTCGGTGTGTGTGTCAGTGTGTGTGTCGGTGTGTGTCAGTGTGTGTGTCAGTGTGTCCTCACCCAGTTCAAACATCTGGAGGGGGAGGTGCAGGAAGCCGGACAGGGAGGTGTAGGCGTTGGTCTGGCCCGGGGCGGTGCACACATCGTCGGCCGCCGGCAGCAGCAGCAGGAAGGAGGCGCCGTGGCCGAGCTCCACCACCTCCTGGCTGTACAGGCGGAAGTGGCGGGCCTGCCGCCGCACACACACACACTTTTATTTTTTTACATTTTCATTTAAGGTTTTGATCAAGAGACTAGTAAAGTTTTAATTACGATCAAAGCAGTGATTTTCATATAAATATTCTGAGAAATAAACAAGTGACATTTAGGTTGATATTCTGATAATGAAACCAGAAAATATTAGATTATTATTGTTTTGATAATGAAATGAGCAAATTTCCACTTTCAACAGCAACATTCCCAGAAGTGTGTCCCAGAGCGTTTCAACAGGTTTCCAGGTGCATTTCATCAAAGGGAAACTGGAGAAAGGCACATTGCACTTGTGTAACATACAAGTGTTGTCCCTGGGAGTGAAGGAAAGCTGTGCTATTGCCTTTTAAGAATAAGAGGCAGCAATAAAGGAGAAAGATGGGAGAATGAAAGGGAAAGCGCTGAGTGTTGCGTCAAGGTCTTCACATAAAACACTCTGAAGACAGACAGGTGTGAAGAGGTGTGTGTGTACCTGGTGCAGAGGTAGGTTGATGTGTTTCAGCAGGGATTTGATGGCGGTCTGCAGCTCATAGTAGAGTAAAGGGGCGTGGCTTTCTGCACTTGGTCCCGCCCCCTCACTCTCCTCCCCCGCCCTCTCCCTCTCCCCTGCAGCCGACAGTGTCTGGATCCAGTCCCACTCCTCCCTGAAAACGAAGCAAGAGAAACCACATCAAGAATGGAAGAGCGCATGGTTTCCCATATAATGTTAATATTTGTTTCCCATATAATGTTAATATTTGTTTCCCATATAATGTTAATATTTGTTTCCCATATAATGTTAATATTTGTTTCCCATATAATGTTAATATTTGTTTCCCATATGTTGTTAATAATTGTTTCCCATGTAATGTTAATATTTGGTTCATATATAATGTTAATATTTGTTTCACATAAAATGTTAATATTTGTTTCCCATATAGTGTTAATATTTTTTCCCATATGATATTAACATTTTTCTCATATGTTAATATTTGTTTCCCATATAATGTTAATATTTTTTCTCATATGTTAATAATTGTTTACCATATAATGTTAACATTTGTTTCCCATATAATGTTAATATTTTTTCCCCATATGATGTTAAAATTTTTCTCATATGTTAATAATTGTTTCTCATATAATGTTAATATTTGTTTCCCATATAATGTTAACATTTGTTTCCCATATGTTGTTAATATTTGTTTCCCATATGTTGTTAATAATTATTTCCCATATGTTGTTAATAATTGTTTCCCATATAATGTTAATATTTGTTTCCCATATGTTGTTAACATTTGTTTCCCATATGTTGTTAATATTTGTTTCCCATATGTTGTTAATAATTATTTCCCATATGTTGTTAATAATTGTTTCCCATATAATGTTAATATTTGGTTGCCAAGGTAAATCAACAGCCTTGCAACAATATTTTTGGTTTTAGATTGATTTTACAGGCTGCGTTTCACAGTTCTCATTCAAAAATGTGCTTTTTCATTGCTTTATCATCATTGAAGGGGATTTCTTTGCATGAAATCAGTTAAATTTGAACACTGAACATTCAGTCCAAAATATGTTGCTTTAAATATCGCTTGGCCTTCCAAAGGAAACCAGACGGTGCCGAGAACTTAATATATTTATAGTGCTCCCATCTCTTTTCTGTCTCTCTTTCTCCTCTGTACACTAAATAAAGCATAAACATCGTAAAATAATAATTAATAAAGAACAGATTTGTGTGCAGAGGAAAGCCCAGAGTCCTTTAGCTGTAAGTGTCAAATGCTGACCGATTATTATCCCTCCCTTCTCCAGGCTGTGGTTATATTTACGGTATACTTATCTCAACTCAGCTCAAACTGTAAAACACTGAGTGTGTTTGTGAGTGTGTATACCACGGCCTCTCTGGATCCGCATCATTTGTTGTGTCACATAATTTACACAACAATAGTTCACGGCAGCCGGTTCCCACTAATTAAAACTGTGTCAGGACAGCAGTGAGATCACTAAAGCTGAAAAAATTGCTTTAATTACTCTCCCTCCTCTTGCTTCTTTCATTCATTTAATTTTCATTTCCATTGACCTTCCTTGGCGCTCCATTCTCCCCTGGGTTCTCCTTCTCCTGCACCTCTCCTCCTTTCATTTGTTTCATCTAATCATCTCCTATCACCTCCCCTCAACCTCACCTGGCTCTTTTCCTCCCATGCATCTCATCTGAAAACATCTCAGTCCAACAAGGAAACTGTGGTGGTTTGTAAGAAGAGAGAGAACAGAATCCAACCAACTACAGGAAACCACCCCAAAACACAAGGGATTATGGGTAAAAGGACACGGATGTTGACATCTGATAGGCAGCAGGTCCCCATGCTTGGAGAGCCTAGCATAACAAAACGAACTGAGGGCAAACTTGTTGTCAAAATGAGGTCAAATTCAAAGTCGTGTTGCAGATGCTCATATTCAGCTGTTTCTTAATGTGTTCTTAACTGGTATGAACAGCAGAGGACAAACAGGCTGCAGCTTCTTTTGTAACTATAACAACAAAGGTAAAACAGCAAAGAGTGCAGACAAGTCCATCATGCTTCCCAAAACCTAGAGGCTGGAATCAGACTCTCAAACCTGACAGGATAACAGGTTACCAAAACCAGCTATACTTGTGAATTGTTTGTTTACAAGCCCTTGGTTCACTTGTACCTGGTCAGTGTGAACCTAAATGAACCAAACACAAAAATGCAACCAAGTCAACTTATCTACTTGGGCGCGGACCAGAGAAAATGAACTGTAGGTGTTACGGCACCCGAAGAAACAAGGAATCCAGTTTCTACTAATCTGTCACTCTCACCTTTCCCCATCTTTCTCTTTAGACTTCTCTTTCCTCCTCTCCAATCTCTCTCTCCTTCTCCTCTCCCCTCCTTTCCCTGCTTGGACACAGCATTCTCCTGTTTCCCCCCCGAAGTCTCTCAACAGCCAAAGCTCCCAAATATTTCCTGAATCTGAGCATGAAAATACATGAGGCTTTGGCAGCGGAGTCATTTCGACCCTCGGATCCAAATGCACGCCGTTGCGGCTTTCAGAGGCAGAGAGATGAAGGGGGGGGGGAAACACAGCGGTCCAGTTTTTCCCTTTGTCTCTCACTTCACACTTTCCAATCTCTCCGAGGCGGGGCTGTCTAGCATCCAGAAATTCCTGCGAGGGAGGCCAAGGAGCATTGCACGAATACTTCTACCTGCTTGCTTCAGCCCAAAGCTCTGACTGAAATCAGATTGGACAGCACACAAAAGACACACATAGAAATGCAAAGACAGAGAGACTGATACCCCCGACACATACGCTCTCCCAGTGACAGTGTAATGTAATACTGCGAGGTAGATTAGCGTCCTGGTGTGTAATGCAGAGCATGCCAACTGACAACATCTGAGAGGTGCAAACAGCTCTCATTCCTCAGACTTGAGATGCATATTTAGGGTCATATTTGCCATTACTTTAAGGAAAATACATCATGTTTTAAATGGAAGACATCAGTTGTTGTTTTGGAGCCAGCCACTGCAACATACTGCTGTAGATGTAAAAGCGAGGCATTAACCTCCAGACAACAGCAGCAGTAACGTCAAGTCCGTCTTCATGCATTCATCCTGCATCTCTCCTGCAATAGTACTGTGGCGTTAAACAGTAGAACCACATGTTGTAATACTAAACTCTCTCAACCGACTACTGTGGTCACCAGACCGTCGCTTGAAACATCCAAGAATTGAACAGACGGCAACTTGATCTGTCCAAATAATTCCTCTTATCTCTCTGGATCAGGTTGCACTTCAGTCTTTTAAATCTCGACTAAAAACACACCTTTGCTTTCACTTAAACTGTGGTTCTTCATTTTATATTATATATTATTATGACATGATGTTCTTACTGTATTCTTGTTTTTACATTTAATCGTATTTGTATTAACATTTTTTACATCTTTATTTTGTTGAAGTAACTCTGTTTTGATAAGTGCTTTATAAATAAACATATTATTATTATTATTTTTTATTATTATTATTATTATTATTATTATTATTATTATTATTATTATTATATGCTGTTCCAATACTGGACTCTTCTATCCCTTACTGCCTGAATGCATAAAGCAATCAAATGCTAAACATATATAGGTAGAATAATATGAATAATCTACTGTCTGGTACCATGGAAACCACTGGAGAACCCCCTTCACATTCATCCTGCGTTTAAGCTGCATTGGCACGGCAGAGATTTCATTCTTGAACGTTCAGTACAGTAGAGGCAACATCTGTATGTACCTTAACACACTGAGCCTGAGCTGAGCTACTTTGTGTTCTGGGCCAGGCCATCCTTTCTAAACCATCTTTCCTCTTAAAGGTCCCATATTATTCAGTTTTCATAATTTAGTTTTCAAATGTACAATGCCTCAGAATAAGAATAATGTTCTTCATTATGTTTTGCAAATAGTTTAGTTGAAACATGGATTGAATTAGTTAAACTGAATGAATGAAACGGACGCCTAAATTCTCAGAATACTGGACCCTGATTGGCTGACAGCTCCAGCTCCTCTAATCCAAATGAGGTAAAGCTGCGGAGTGGAGGCCGTCCAGTTCAAATGCTGCAAACTGGCCTGATTGGACGGATTTCTTAATGAGGGAGCCAATCAGGACCAAGCCCAGTTGTGATGCGTTTACTTGAGTTGGTCTGATACTGCCTGGAAAAAAAGGGTGGACTTTAAATTGAACTGCTAAAACAAAATCAGATTTTAACAACGTCTTCATTAAACATCTTTGATCATACGTGGTTATTTGAATTCCGATGATATGGGACCTTTAAAGGTAAAAACTTGAAGGACTCTTACCTGGAGATGTTGGAGTTATCTCGTATGCGAGTGTGGCAGAGCATGTTGGGCGTCCTCTGGGATACCAGGACCTTGATCTGGTCCACAGAGCTGCTGAGCTTCAGGTAGCCCAGGTAGAGGCCTGGGGCCAGCCGGTGAACGCTACGCCGCTGGTATGCCAAAATATCCTGGAAGACAGGGGTGAGGAACGAGAGGAGGAAAAAGAAAGAGGGAGAACATCTGTTATTAAGTTATACCAAAGGTGAGTGGCTCAGCTTCAAGTTTGGAGAGGGATGAGAAAGGAGGGAGGGAAGTTATTGGAAGGAGTAACTGGTTGGAATGAGACAAGGGTGCTGAAGTTTTAGACTCATACTTACATGTTAGGCATTTAGCAGAGGTTCTTCTCCAAAGTCACTTACAATGAGGGCAACAATAAAATAAGCTGAAATTCCTAGACTGTCGACAAAGCACATACTCCTGACTGCAGAATAGTGATGCATGATGGAAGTGCTTGGAAAAGAAATACAATCTGAGGAGACGGTAAAGTATTTTATTTGTCCAGATGGAGCCGTTGCAGGACGTTTTGTTTGGCAAGTTGGGTCTGGTAACTAGTTGGTTGAGGAGGTTGGGGAGACACTACAGTTTTGTCTCACATTGCACTAATTGTGTTCTACTGTTTAACGCTCAAGAACTGTCTGCAGTAGTAATGCAGCATAGATGCAGGATGAACGCATTAAGGGGGATTGTCAGATCATCACCATGTACGCGTTTAGGCTGTTACTTTATCCCTGCTCAGTCTCACCTCTGGTTAATAAAACATGTAGCTGTCAGGCTTTTAACCAGGACATCACTGGCAGTACCATTATGCAGCAGTAATGTAGGATAGATGCAGCATGAATGCATGGGGGGAGGCTACCACACAACGTGCATGTTTATTCCCCAACCTGGATGGTGATGATGAGGATGTCCAGTGCGTACGGCTCCTCCGGCGTGGACAGGGACTTCCTCTGGCTCTGCAGTTTGGTCACCTGCATCCACTTGCCGCTGAAGAACGAGTACTGGCTCTCCATGTCGCGGATGGTCACCAGCAGCACGTTGCCGTGACGATCCTTGATGGGTTCGTAGTGGACCCGCCCCAGGTTGTGGGTTCCCAGAAGGTTCTGGAGGAAGAACAGATTCACCATCAAGACCTTACGATGTCCTTTAGTTGATTACTGGGAGAAATCAGCTTCAGGCGACATTCTGATTACGTTAACATGGATTAAGAACCGGCCTAGCGCTCGTCGCCATGTTGTTGTTGTTGTTGTTGTTGTTGTGTCCTTTGTAAATACAACATCCAGGTCACTGCGTCTGGTGACCAACATGCACAGTTTGATAAAGCAGAAAGAAATCTGACTGAGGTTTACATGCCCTGATGAATCGGCAGATTGATAGGAAGCCTCGGTGTGTTAACCGGGTTATGCTTATGATTATGACCTTACCGCCATTAAAATAATCAGATCAAGTTTACATCATGATTTTAAATGGTCAGAGTATTGCCTTAAGGTCAAATTAAGAGTACACTGAAATGTACTGATTGATTGAAATTATCATTCATTTTGGGGAATGAAGAGCTCCACAATTTGAAAATAGTTTGAATAAAGGAGAACACATCTACACTTCTGATTCATTGGAATCAAGAGACAGTTTTAATTCACTTCAAGCTGTTTGGTCATATTTAGCCTGGCTATGTGGGTTTAACTACTGTACATCACAGAAGATTTATTAAAGCTAGAATGAAGTCATTGCACGGTGCTTTCAAGTCAAGTCCTCGTAACTCTGACTGCAGTGTGGGGAGGCGTGTAGTCCTGACCTGAAGTTGCCCGGCGGCGGTGAGCATCTTGTGCCTGGCCTGCAGGGTGGAGGACGAGGACATAGACACCGACATACTCTGTCTCAGCCACCGGACGTCCTCCCACATACAGGAAAGCTAGAGAGGGAGAGAGGGAGGGAGGGAGGGAGGGAGGGAGGGAGGGAGAGAGAGAGGGAGGGAGGATAAGCAAGTCAAGAGAGAGTCATTAAACTGCACTGCCTAATAAAACAAAGTGCTTTTATATGTGTAGTGGATGGGGGCGGCAGTAGCCTAATGGTTAGAGAAGTGAGCAGATCACCGATTTAAATCCCATCTGGGAAAATCAAGGAGGGACTGAGACAAAACTAAAACTGTGAAAACACAGCCAGAAACATCCTGGGCGATATGAGAGGTAAAGCAGACATGCGATGTTAAACGTTGAAGGAGCTTCTCAACTGATCTGTACTATAATAATTATACATAATGTATGCCTGACCTCAGGTTGTCCGACACCATGATCCCAGTGGGAATCAAACCCCTAACCCTGGCAGTGTTAGTGCTATATGAGCTAAAGGGTGATGCTGCCCAGCGTACCTTGGTGAACCAGAGGAAGTCCTGCATGAGGGAGCTGCTGTAGGAGTCGTCAACCTCCACGATGGGGATCTGGTCCTCAGCCGTCACCAGCAAACTGTCCTTATGGTAGAACACAGCTGCCAGGTAGATCCCCCTGCAGAAGACCAGGGATAATAACCACCGTGAACAAGTGAGACCATGGTGGAGATGAATAGTAAGCCTGGATCTCTACACTTCCGTTGACTGAATCTGAACATACAAGAGTAACGAAAAAACAAAATACTATCAAGTCCATACAAACCTTTTGAGGGTTTTCACAAACTTGTTGGAGGAGTTGAAGAGGTGCTTGAGGCTTCTGGACACCGACTGCTTCCTGCTGGGGTTCTGGAGCTTCGAGGAATCTGAGAGCGGAGAAGAAAAGAAGAAGAAGTGCTTTCAGTGGTAGTCTTTGTCAAAACCTTCGTTGTATGCATCTATCTTGCATCTATCAGGGTTCCTACGCGGTTTCCATCTTGGTCGGTATTTGATATTATGTATGCTGACAGCGGCCGGGTAACACGACCAGGCCATAGCACCCTATCTGAACATCTCAACAAAATCTGTGGATTGAAAGTGGGTCTACAACAACAGAAAAGTGTATAATTGTGTGCATCGGAAATTAACCACATTTTCCATACTTTTTCAGACATTTTTTTAAATTATTCAAGACCTGGAAATGATCAAATTAATTTTAAATTCTTTTCCAGACCTGTGTAGGAACCCTGATCTAGGCCTCCTTGGTATCACAGCAACCCTGCAGCCTATTATTTCTCATGTTTTCTGCTGTAGAACTGAACTGTGACATGCGGTATTGTGACGGAAGATCTCAGGTGGCGTCTTTGAGCCTTTAAAAATCTAAAAAAGAAAATGGAATTTTCCAAACAATTGTGTTCAGTATTGAGTGCAGCAGTGAGCCACTGTTGCATACAATACAAACGGGGTCATATCTCTTTGTACTTTACCAGTGACATTAACAGGAGCCAAGCATCTCCATACAAGGGTGAACGGGTCTTGCCAAATGTGTTCTGCAGTGGTCTTTGTTGGCGCGATGTTTTCTACAGATATTGAGTATGGATTACTAACATGCATAGGCGCCGATCACGTGGGTGCTCCGGTGCTCGAGCACCCACCGAAAAGGTTGAGCGGGGAAGGCCGATTAAAAAATAAATTAATAAATAAATGTATTAAAAAACTGTATCTTTTTAAAAAAAAACCTGCATCTATTTATTCTATTATTACTTATTATTATCGGTGAACGTTTTAACTACAAATCGCATTATCCAATTAAACTTGTTCCAGCTCTGTGTGTGTGTAGGCTACGTTAAGGGGCGTGGCCACGTAGCCAACTGCCAATGTAACGTTAGAGTCGGCTAAACCAACGTTGTTCCATCACGTAGCTGCTAGCTAGCGACACAGTGACAAATTTGTCATTAAAAAACGGAGAGAGATCCCGAGTGTAAAGACAGTCAAAGTGAGGATCCACCACCAGGGATGAATTCGTAGCAGAGCAGTGTTGCATTTGGTTTGGGTGTGTGTCTACGTTGACAGATGACAGTATCCTGCACCACGGTAATTACTAAAGCAAGCGCAATAAAAGTGATTTTGTGACAATCTTCACCTTGGTGGTATTCACTTCATTTGAGCTCCCACTGGCAAAAACATAAGTCGGCGCCTATGCTAACATGTATAGATTAAGACGCAGAGATTAAGAATCCAGTGTGTGTGTGTCTGTGTGTTCATAAGGTCAGTGGGGTCAGCGGTAAGGTTGACTGACTCTCCCGTCTATCTCATCTCGTTCATTCGTTCAGCTGTCTCTCCCTCTTCCCTCTCTCCATCCTTTTCTCCCGTCCCCCATCGGTCCCTCCGGCCCCCGCCGAACCCCTCGAGGCCCCTGGGGTCCTCGGCGATGCCAATCTCCAGACCACAGCGCCCTTTTACTCCAGCTAATTAAGCATCACACAATTACCCGCCTGTAAACAGATGGCAGACGAGGACAGGCCGCAGAATGGCCCGCCGCCGCTCACAAAAACACCGGCAAGCTGCGGGAAATGTGGTAGAGATAGACGGTAGCAGGGATGGAGGAGGAGGAATTTCTCCATTTGCAGCCCCTAAAGGCCTTTTGTGTACAGGAAAACAAGTCAGAAGTTTGAGAATCGCTAACACAGTTTTCTCTTTGCTCTTGGCTTTTCTTATCTGTTCCACCTTCTGTTTGGAGATAGCTTGTTTCCTGTAGCCTGTAAATTGGTTCAGTTGTTCCAGTTAACTGTAACGTTATATAATAGCAATCTGTCATACCAAATTAAACTGAGCAATTAAATTTAATTCAATTTCTGTGTCATCTCTTTCTTCATTTGGGGTCGTATTTCATAACGGCGGTGGGCTTCGGCCTTTCACACCGCTGGATCTACTTGATATTGAATACCATTGGTGTATCCCCTAGCCTCTAGGCAGGCAGGGAACCGACCTCAGCCGCTGTTATGGACTCCAGAATTTACGAGCCACTTTCACTGTTGAACCAGACAGATTGATTTTTAAATGGAAAAGAAGCTCCAAATTATGATGAATTACCTTCCAACGAGCTGGAGGACATACACTGACGTTTCCTTTTTTACAGCTTGAATGTGCAATTATAAAGAAACCCAAATAAAACCGTGGAAGAGGCCGAGCCCATCGGGGTAGAGACACTTCCCCGTAGGATGGAGGTGACACTGAGGTTGGCTTGGATTTAATTGCCATTTACTTTTCGCTCTGAGGGAAGCAGTGAACCAGAACCAGGCCACACGATGCCCCCAGCCTGACTCTGACTTGCCATTACTCATCGTGACAAGCAGAGGGAGGCGATGAGTGGCCTCAGGACAGTGGATTTCATGACCATCATCATCATGTGCCATCATGAACCAAGAGTCTGCAGGTTTGAAACAAACACTACAGCAGCTAATTCCACTGGTTAGCACGTCTTCAGCCACAGAGGAGCTAACTACTGAAAGCAAGCTGCTGTCAAGCTCGTTGGGAATGAAAATGTGCAGATTCTTGGGTTACGATGGCACAAAACCTCTTGGTGAAGAACGAGCAACACTTGAAACTTGTTAATTCTCGACTACATGGACGACAGCATGAGCAGCTCAGTGGTTTGAGTAAAGCTCGGGACACACGACATGACTTTGAGGTCAATTATAGCCCCAATTTGGCGATCAAGCTTGGAACACGATTGGACATGTGAAAGTAAATTTTAGCGAAGAGTGCTAGAATTGATCATTTATCATCTATTAGTTATTTTGTGACCGTTGTATTGATACTATCCTGTCCCCTGTGACAGACATGTAACAAGTGTGCTGTGAACATGTTCCTAAGTTTAGCTTAATTAGCTAGTCAGGCCTTTTAAGGAAGTTAGAAATGTGACCTTGACTAGTCCACTAGTGCATGAAAATAGTCTACAGGATGAACCATGTGGTCTTAGCATGGAGAACCAATCATGAGAGACTTCTCTCTTTCCAAAGAAACTATAAAGACTGTAGTGAGCTGACTTTCAGAGAGAGAGAGCATAGAGAGACTTTCTGTGTGACCTGTGTCTTCCTCTCTCCAATCTGTATAAATATATTTTTATACTTCACCCTATCGATGTTTTGTGTGTTGTGTGCTTCATAGGCAATTTTCCACGACAGACAGAGTTGGCACTAGATCGGTGCTAGCTTGTTGCGGTTGCAACGGACATTCTCAGCACAGGTGATTTTGTGTCGAAGTTAAGGACTTGAATTTCACAATTATTATTTTAGCGTATTTACGACTCAAGTTTTGACATCCTCCTGTTGTATGGGCTGTTCCCAAATCCAACTGGTCGTCAAGTGTCTGAGCCTCTACGAGAAAACTCTGCAGTGTCAGTGACTGAGAGTGTGTAGTGTCTAGGTAGCACTGGTGACTATTTTTAGCCGATTCCTCCTGTCGTCCATGTTCCCTTTGTTCAGGTTCTGCAGGAGTTCAGCTACTCAGTTTTTCGGCAGTTACATGTACTTTCCTCTTTAAAAATGCCCTTTCCATGTACGTGCAGGTAAACCGTTACACACAGCTAATACTGCATAATGTATTAGACTCATTTTGTGTTCAGTGTTTCTTCGACAGCTGGATCCCGTATTTCATCGGCCTTGGTAGAAAGCCTGCACGACTTCTGAACAGCAAGCGACGTTTCAACGGGCCATTCAGCAGTAGCTCTCAGACCCGAGGAGAAAAAACAAAGTTATTTGGAAAGTTATTTCAATAACAGGTTCAGGGTCTAAAACGTCTCTATGTGTTTCCAGCGCAGGAGGTTAACTGGATCTGACAAGTGGATAATATGACAAGAGCTCGCCGGCCTTCTGTGCAGCCGAGCACGTCACACTGAGCAAATAAAGAAATGAGTTTTGGTTGGGCCGGGGTTGGATTGATTAATGAGGTGGCCACCTTTCCATCTGATCCACCTACTGGCACTGAGACACACAGAGAGAGATGGAGGTGTTGAGTTTGAGTTTTAACACTTTCTACATTGCACAGATAAATCTGATTTTGTCCATTTATAATAAATAAAACTGGTAATCAACTGAAAAGAAAAACAGCAGAGCAAACCCCAAATATCAGCTCTCAACACCAGAACCCATCCAGAACATTCATCGCTCTGTAGTTGTTAAATTCAACTCTTTTTACATGTTGATAAAACAATAAAACAGCATCATGATCCATAGATTGC
Source organism: Hoplostethus mediterraneus (assembly GCA_034670385.1). NCBI lineage: Eukaryota > Metazoa > Chordata > Actinopteri > Trachichthyiformes > Trachichthyidae > Hoplostethus > Hoplostethus mediterraneus. Next base: position 294,366 of record JAXDDW010000235.1, read on the forward strand.
TCTATTTTATTCCTCCTAATAAAGTATAAAGACTTTTTTGCTTGTCCTAAAATTAAATTAAAGAGTCGACATTCATTTTTCCTTCTTGTCAGAATCAACATTTGTCCTGAAAACACACAACAACAGAAAAGGTTTTTCTGGAGATGAAACAGGCGAAAGTCTCCAGGAAACAGTGACAGCCTGTTTCTCTCTGTGCTCAGCGAGGCCAGTCATGATTCACATTTGGATTTAAAACTGAAATAAGAGCACTGACAGCCGCGATGCCACGTGAAGCCCTCCACTGCAGAGGTCCTGATTAACACTCACCACTCTGGTTTCACATCGTCACTCAGTCCCAGATGGGCTCTGCAGGACCGTCAGCTCCCTCCTTCACTTTCTCTTTGTTGAGAATCTTAACCAGCATCATATATAATGATTTACCATTGACCTCATGTAGAACTGCACTTGGACAGTTAGCGCAGAGCGAGACAGGAATGATTGGGTGAGAGGACGCATGAGTCGGAATCGAACCCAGGACGTCGTGATTACACGGTACACGCCTTAGACCACCAAGTCACCAGGACACCCCGAGGGTCTCTCTTTTCTAAAAAAGGCCTTCTACAGGTAAGAGCTTCAATGAAGGGAAAGGATCTTCA
>JAXDDW010000235.1:297500-340000 GCA_034670385.1 Hoplostethus mediterraneus
GGAGGATGGCGTGTCTTCATCAATACAAAATACATTCCTTACATCATTTAAGAGGTTGCAATTTTCCAGTTTTTTTTTTTCCTCTGGACCTCAACATCAACCTCTACCAGGTGATGAAGCTTCTCCATCTGATGTCACAGTACTGGACACACTGTTTGATTCATTTATATGAAAATGTTTGAGATTATTATGTCAAATTTAGATCATTTAAGACTTTTTAAGGACCCGTGGAGATCCTGTTAAACCACGGCTTATCGTTCTGCTTAATAGCTGTCACCTACCTCTCTCTCTCTCTCTCTCTCTCTCTCTCTCTCTCTCTCTCTCTCTCTCTCTCTCTCTCTCTCTCTCTCTCTCTCTCTCTCTCTCTCTCTCTCTCTCTCTCTCTCTCTCTCTCTCTCTCTCTCTCTCTCTCTCTCTCTCTCTCTCTCTCTCTCTCTCTCTCTCTCTCTGTCAAAGCAACGCTATCTGGGTGACATACTAAAACATATAAATGAGCATAATCCAGAATGGATAAACATATTAAAGCTTATTTATGTACATGGACTCCCCTGGCAGCTAGTGTGTGTGTGTGTGTGTGTGTGTGTGTGTGTGTGGTTGGGGTTCTGTCAACGGAGACCCTAAACTATGTACAGGTCTGTGCATGAGGTCATATGAGTGTGTGTGTGTGTGTGTGTGTGTGTTGGGTTGCTGTGAAAGGGCATTCATGGACCCTCTGGGTAGAGAGCTGGAGTAAAAACCCCTTAAGCATGCTTCACTTCTCTACTTTAAGACCGAGTTAATCTACTGGAAGAAGTGGATGGCCAACACACACACACACACACACACACACACACACACACACACACACACACACACAGTCATCTTCTTACAAGTATGAGAATCTAAAAGGTTTATGTGAAGAGACAGAAGCGGTAGAGATACGACATTGAGACAGCTACTGTTTGTTTTTGTCCTACTTGTGTGTGTGTGTGTGTGTGTGTGTGTGTGTGTGTGTGCATGCATCTTTTGTTGTTTGTTCCTTGAGTCTAAAGCCATCTATATATTAAACCTTACAGCTCTAGAGACTATCGACCGAATTTGATTCAAAGCTGGAATATGCAACCTGTCGCCTTGAGGCAGTGAGGTGTGATGCAAGTCCCGCCCTCCTCCCCCCTCAGTTGATCAAGTCCCGCCCTCCTCCCCCTCAGTTGGTCAAGTCCTGCCCCAACGCTTGTCACTCATCTTTATACTCTTCCCCAGATCCCCCAAAAATTGAATGTCCTCCATTGTTGTTGTTGCTGTGACTTCCTGCTCTGTGGCTGCTAGCCTTGATAGCCACAACCCAGATCACCACTGGCCACGCCCCAAGACACGCCCCCAACAAATGGGATACACCCCCAAACATTGGAAAGACAATTTCAGGCCAACGGGTGGATTTAGACGAGAAGGCACAGGGTCACCGATGGAAACAGTAGATATACTATTTCACATTTAATATATCCTGTTCATGGTGCGTGTCGGGTCGGACCACCTGGTAAGATTGTCCTGCAACTGAAAGCCCGTCAGTTCAATCCCTGCTTGTCGATTGATGTGTTACTACTGCTGCTCACTCAGTGTAGGTCTCTCTGGATGACGGTGTCAGCTCACAGCTACATGACTGATAACCGCGTTGAGGGTTGAGGTTCAAACACACTCACCTCCGCAGCAGTAGTGCGTGTGCGTTGCGCGGACCTGCTGCAGCAGGCGCTCCATGGCCTCGACGTGGCCTCGCCTCCTGGGCTCCCGGCCGTCGCTCTCCCTCCAGTCTGGACACACAGAGGAGAAGACCATTAAGACCTTTAAGACCATTAAGACCTTTAAGACCATTAAGACCATTACGACTAAGGAGCTGCTACTATCAGCAAACTCAACCTCCTCAACTCTCACCAGTCTGCTGCCTTTGACTCTTGTTGAATGAAGCTCTCTGAAACTCTCCTGGTCATTCAGTTCCATCGGTGTTCATCAAAATGTGTCTCGTATGTCTCTGTACATTTAACCATGTATTGTGTTTTTATGCCCTGCTGCCAAAACGTCTTGGCCTGAGGCATCTAATAAATACTCTGTCTGTCTGTGTATGAAGCAAAGTATTGTGTAAAGACTAAGAGGATTACTGACGTCAAGGTCGATTAGATGATTCGACGCTCCGAACCACCACAGCGCCGACCCCAAAACCTCCTTCTGGTGGATCAAAAACAGCCAGAGAGCTTTTATTCCCAGGAGCTGTATTTGCATTTTGGGGAAAAAAACAATCTTTCCCAGAAGTCGGTCATCCAACAACTTAAATTCAGACTGTGAAAGTTTGGAGAAGCATTAGCATTTTGTCAGCAAGGACCTAGCTTACTTTCTATTGTTGAGAAGGAACCAGAGCTACTTCTAATTCTGTTATCAATCATTTTGTGGGCGCCACTTTTTACAAATGGAGGATTATTTTGAAACAAAGCTCCTCAGACGCATCCCGATGAAACTCAACCGCTGACGTGTTGCATTGACATCATCCTTGGGGCTTACACACTTAATGAGTCAAATATTATTTGACTCAATATTTGTATTAGTTTTTGATAAATCATGAAACAAAAGTGGTAGTGGACTCCACTGTCTTCAACTCTCTTGACTTTTGTGATGATGCAGTTGGTTTTGTCAACAATTCACCGCATATTACTCATAATGGAAATTATGTTTTTAAAAATTGTGCAAATTTATTAAAATCTCATTCAAATAGTATTCAACGCCCAGGCCATACTTTGGCAGCGATTACAGCTCCAGGACTTCTTGGATACGTCTGTATCTGCTTGGCTTGTCTGGATTTTGGAATCTTCTTCCATTCTAACTTGCAGATTTGCTCCATCTTCGTCAAGTTGGATGGGGAATGTCCAAGAACAGCGATCTTCAAGTCATTCCACAGATTTTCAATGGGATTCGAGTCTTTGCTTTGGCTGGGCCACTCAAGGACCTTCACAACTGGTTCTGAAGGCTTTCCAGTGTTGATTTGGCTGCATGCTCAGGATCACTGTCCTGCTGGAATATAAATCCTCACTCCAGTCTAAAGTCTCTGGCACTTTGAAGCCGGTTTGCCTGTATTTGGATCCATTTTGCTCTATATTTACAACCCCCCACAGCGAGATGCTTCCAGAGCTTCTTAGGGCGGCTGTGGCTCAGGAGGTAGAGCGGGTCGTTCGCTAATCAGAAGATCGGCGGTTCAATCCCCGGCTCCTCCAGTCCGCATGTCAAAGTGTCCTTGGGCAAGACACTGAACCCCAAGTTGCTCCCGAAGCTTCGCCTTCGGTGTGTCAATGTGTATGAATGCTTAGTTTCCCCTGATGTGCAGGTTGGCACTTTACATGGTAGCGCCCTGCCATCAGTGTGTGAATGTAGTGTTAAGCGCTTTGAATGGTCGGAAAAAACTAGAAAAGCGTTATATAAGTACAGTCCATTTACCATGCTTTCTGGTCAAGATGCTGTTAGTTGGGTTTCTGCTTTGCATTACAACTTCAATTTTAATTTCATCAGACCACTTTAATTGCCTTTTAAAACACACCTGTTCTCCTCCCATTGCAGCCAAGGACCTCTGTATTCTGTCTGAGTTGCCCATGGCTTCTTGGTCTCCTCCCTGACCGAGGCCCTCAGACGACCAGCTCTAAGAAGAGTCTGGGTAGTGTTTCCATTTCCTAGTGATGGAGCCTCTGAGCTCTGAAATCCCTGAAACACTTAAGAAGCTGTTTTAGATCCTCCTCCAGATCTATTCCTCCTCACACTTCTGTCTCTGAATTGGACAGACAGTTCCTTGGACCTCGTGGTAGACGGTTCATGGTTTCTACTTGACATGCACTGTCATCTGTGGACCTTGTATAGACATATGTGTTTTGTTCTGAATCATGTGCAATCAATTGAATTGGCCACAGGCAGACTCAGGCCAAGTTGTAGAGAAATCCCAAGGACATTCAAAAGAATTTGGATGCAGATGAATACTGGCTCAATACTGACTGACATTCAATTCAGAGTTTCATTTTTAATTCATTTACAAAAACGTCAATAATATTAAATCCACTTTGACTTTGTGGGTTATTGTGTGTAAATCAGTCACAAAATCGTAATTCAATCCATTTTCAATTGAGGCTGCATCACCGCAACATGTGGAAAAAGTCAAGGAAGAAGTCTTGGACACATATCCACTGTTCTGCACAGTCCCCTTGCACTTCCCGTGGTCCTGCACTGTGTGCCAGTCAATGTGTTACTACATCCATTCTATATACACCAATCAGCCATAACATTAAAACCACCTGTATTGTGTAGTTCCCCCTCTTGCCACCAAAACAGCTCTGACCCGTCGAGGCATGGACTCCACAAGACCTCTGAAAGTGTCCTGTGGTCTCTGGCAGCAGATCCTTTAATGGGTAATTCCGGGATTTTTCAACCTGGCCTCTATGTCCACAAAATCGCTTTTCATACCTTTAAGTAGATCCCAAAAGTTTCTGAGTTTCTCCGGTCCATCGGCTCAACCGGCAGTCGCGTAACGGCAGATTATTGTGTTATTATCCAAATGTCTGATATGTCAATTCCGGTTGATACGTGAGTCGGAGAGGCGAGTTTTGAGTTTACGTAGAGGAACTGCTAGAACTTGCAGCAGCTGGTTCACCCTCTCGCTTCCATAAACTATCTTCGTATCCTTTTCACCGTCGTTTTCCGAGCTGTTTCTGTAGCGACCCTTTCCATAATGTTGTCAGACATTTGGATAATAACACAAATAACAATCTGAGCCCGTCCGTGACAAAAACAAGCACTTTTAGTGGACGTACTTTGACCGGCCGAGTATGCCTTTATGGATTACGTTGCCGCCATAGAGCCGCCGTTACGCGACTGCCGGTTGAGCCGATGGACCGGAGAAACTCAGAAACTTTTGGGATCTACTTAAAGGTATGAAAAGCGATTTTGTGGACATAGAGGCCAGGTTGAAAAATCCCGGAATTACCCTTTAAGTCCTGTAAGTTGCGAGGTGGGGCCTCCGTGGATCGGACTTGTTTTTCCAGCAGAGCCCACAGATGCTCAATCGGATTGAGATCTGGGGAATTTGGAGGCCAAGTCAACACCTTGAACTCTTTGTCGTGGTCCTCAAACCATTCCTGAACAATGTTTGCAGTGTGGCAGGGCGCATTATCCTGCGGAAATTTGTGCTCCAGTAGCTCTTCTGTGGGATTGGACCAGACGGGCTAGCCTTCGCTCCCCACGCGCATCAATGAGCCTTGGGCACCCATGACCCTGTCGCCGGTTCACCGGTCGTCCTTCCTTGGACCACTTTTGGTAGGTACTAACCACGGCATACCGGGAACACCGCACAAGACCTGCGGTTTTGGAGATGCTCTGACCCAGTCGTCTAGCCATCAATTTGGCCCTTGTCAAAGTCTCTCAGATCCTTACGCTTGCCCATTTTTCCTGCTTCCAACACATCAACTTCAAGAACTGACTGTTCACCTGCTTCCCAGTACATCCCACCCCTTGACAGGTGCCACTGTAACAAGATAATCAACGTTATTCACTTCACCTGTCAGTGGTTTTAATGTTGTGGCTGAAGATGTGACATGAAAACATCCTTGCACCAAAGTCACAAAGTCAAATTCCTGTACATTTATTGTACTCAGCATATGAAGATGATATGGATGATGCATGGTTTCATCACCAGTAGACCTGACTACTGCAGTGCCCTCCTGGCTGGTCTTCCCAAGAAACCTAAGCTGCAGCTAGTCCAATTGGTTTGATTTGATCAGTTTGAGTTTTTCAGTGTTATTGGTCCTCTGGAACAGCCTGCCGGAGTATCTGAGGGCATCACAGTCTGAGGACATTTTTAAACGGCATCTTAAAACATGACTTTTTACAAAACATACCTCCGTCTTTTAATTTGTAAAGCCCTTTGTGCTGCAGAGCCTGCACGTTATATAAATACTGTTTGAGTTTCATAAAGTGGGTCTGAGATTTTGTCCTTTCAGGGTTGTTGAATTCAAGGATCTCAGCAGATTGTTCATCACTACTGCTCTCTCTCTTTAAATCTCTTTAAATCTCTTTTCAGGCCAGCACAAAAGCACAACCCCCCCCCCCCCCCCCCCCCACACACACACACACACCACACAAATGAACGTGTACCCAACTAAACACACACTTGCACAAAACACCCACGCACACACACACACACCTCAAGGCTGAAAGAGTCGTGACGCCGAAATGAAACCAGCTTTTCCAACCCGAGGCCCACGGAGGAGTGCGAGGAGCTACCGGAGACACAAACACACCGTCTCCGTTTACTACTGATCATAGTAGAGGACCTGCACATAAACGGACGCCTCGCAGAGCCAGTTAACCCTCTGGACAAGGACTGCCTGCTGATTGGCCACATGCATTTCTTCTAACTGGTCGCCAGAAAAACTGATAGATCAACAATTTGAGTATCGCCTGTAATTCACTTCAAATGAGCAAAATGAGTAAGTCATCAGCGTAAACGTGAAGAAATAAATGAACAGACAGACAGATATAATTTGTCTTTTTATTACAGGTACTGATGGAATGAAATAAATTAATTAATTGTGATATCTTGGTATAATATCACTGACGTCTATCGCTGAAAACCCACGTCTTCAAAAAATACCTGACCCGTCCTCCTGGCACTTACCTCAACACTGTTCTGCTCTTAGATGATGTTTAGGAAGGAGATGCTCTTACGATTTCTGGTGACTAGTAGTTCTCTACCTATGGTGAATGCACTTATTGTAAGTGGATAAAAGCGTCTGCTAAATGACTGGAATGTAATGTAGTGTAATGTAATGTAATGTAGTGTGATGGTTGGGGTTTTAGGTTTGAAGGTTTAAGGTTTCACACACTCACCTACATCATTATGTTCCACATGTTCAGTTATTTTCATTTGCAGTCACTTAAATGACATAAAACACCATCAGTCTGTTCATCAGTTATATTAAGTTATATTAACTCATTTTTTTTGCTTTGGGTCACCTGGCTGCTGAGTTCTCCTTCCTGGGCTGAGTTTTATGCAGAGGCCCAAACCAAGGACCAGACCAAGAGCTCTGACAGCATGGGGGGGGGGGCGGGGGGGTATTGGTAGTTATGGTGAACTACCTATACCAGTGGTGTTGGTAGTTATGGTGAACTTACTAGAGGGAGCTGCAGAGGGAGGGAGGGAGGAGGCCGGCGGACCCCAGCCCTTCATGTTACAGGCCGACACTCGGACGTAGTAGAGACGCCCCTGAAAGGAGACAATCAACCAGTTAACAAGAGACGAGGGGGGTGAAGCATATACAGACAGACAGAGGGACAGGCAGACAGGCAGACAGACAGGCAGGCAGACAGAGAGACAGGCAGAGAGACAGGCAGACAGACAGGCAGGCAGACAGAGAGACAGGCAGAGAGACAGACAGACAGGCAGAGAGACAGACAGACAGGCAGACAGACAGACAGACAGAGAGACAGACAGAGACAGACAGACAGACAGACAGCGAGACAGACAGAGAGACAGACAGACAGACAGACAGGCAGACAGACAGGCAGACAGACAGAAAGACAGGCAGAGAGACAGACACAGACAGACAGACAGACAGACACAGACAGACAGCGAGACAGACACAGACAGACAGACAGACAGACACAGACAGCGAGACAGACACAGACAGACAGACAGACAGACAGACAGACACAGACAGACAGACACAGACAGACAGACACAGACAGCGAGACAGACACAGACAGACAGACAGACAGGCAGACAGACAGATATAGTGCATCCTGTATGTTAGCTGCTCTGCTTTCTTCATGTTATCTCTATACTGAATACTGCAGACCTGCATATGTTTGATAACATGTCTCCTATTCTGCACCGACCTTGTCCTTGACCTCGTCCTTGACCTCGTCCTTGACCTCGTCCTTGACCTCGAGGTGTCCTTGTGACCCGAGGACGAGGGGGGGGGGGTAACTCATACAGAACCAGGAAGTGAGAAGGCTGTCTTACCGTGGTGAGGCTGCTGATTGGACACTTGAGGGCCTGCAGGTTGTCCAGCACCATCTCTCCAGCAAGCAGGGAGAAATCCTTCAGACAGCTCCACTCAACTACACACACACACACACACACACACACACACACACACACACAGCCTTAGTACACAACAAGGCGTTAATAGTCAACACCAATGTTCAGAGAGGCTTTTAATTTCATTACAAATCAATAGTTCGTTCTGTGTCCAGGGTGATGTCATTAACCTTCTAACTGCACTGCTGGTAGCCCCCAAGGCTGTCTGTCTGTCTGTCTGTCTGTCTGTCTGCCTGCCTGTCTGCCTGTCTGTCTGTCTGTCTGTCTGTCTGTCTGTCTGCCTGCCTGCCTGTCTGTCTCTCTGTAGTAGCCACCCCCACCAACACATGTGGTTTACTATGAAGTGTGTGTGTGTGTGTGTGTGTACCTCGGTACTTGGTCACCACGGTGGAGTTGAGACATTGTGGTTCCTGGAAGGCGACGGTGAGCGAGGTGCTACTGCTCACGCTCAGACGGACCGTAGACGGGGCCTCCGGAGGACCTGCGCAGGGGCACAGACACAACGCTGCACTGACCAACGGTGACCCGCCCGTCATCATACCTCATACCTCATACCTCATACCTCATACCTTATACCTCACACCTTATACCTCACACCTCACACCTCACACCTCTGAGGAATACTCGCTGTTTCTGACTCACAGTGAAGCTGCATGTTGAAGTGATTTCTGGAGAAGCGTCACGAAGAATCCACGCATGTCGTGAAGTCAAAGTCTATAAAACTATAGTGATCAAAGGATTTGATTTTCCAGGCCACTTCTTTTCTCATCGCTGACACTGACACTCTCAGATAGGATGGCGGTGTGTGTGTGTGTGTGTGTGTGTGTGTATGCATGTATGTGTGCATGAGGAAGTGTGTGTGTGTGTGTGTGTGTGTGTGTGTGTGTGTGTGTGTGTGCGTTCTTGTTTGTTTGTTAAACTTTTCAGATGCGATACTTCACAGCGGGGAGCAAAATACAAACCACTGAAGTGTGTGTGTGTGTGTGTGTGTGTATGTGTGTGTGTTAGCAGGCATCCCCGTATGTGTGTGAATGGATGTTTCTATGTAAGCGATAACACACCACCTACGTTTGATGCTGGCGAAAGTACGCTGAACTAAATTTAGAGAAGAGCGTCAGCTGGAGCGAGCAGAGCTTCACCTTGAAACACCTGATTCTGCAAGTGTGTGTGTGTGTGTGTGTGTGTGTGTGTGTGTGTGCATCTTTGTATTCTCTCCCAAGTTTCAATAGAACTGACAAAAAGAGTTGCGACACGACTGCAGTATACTTTCACTCTGGTTAGACGTCCTCGTGTGACAACAGGAAGCAACAGGAAGCAGCAGATAGAGGACAACCGGACCGCCGCTACGCTACATGTTACTGAGTTATTATGTTGTATTATGTATTAAGTATTATGTTGTCAAAATCCACATTTCAAATAGACGTTGGTGTCATGTGGAAATAACGTCAAATCAGCTTGTTGCTCTTGAATTCACTGGAATAGAAACCGAGTCCAAACCGAGGCCAGGCCAGAGGTCGTCATAAAAGCAGCTGGCCAAGTAATCATCGAGTTTTTGGTATTGATCAACAATCCTGTCAACTCTCCGGCTCATTTTGCGCTACAGGGGCGGGATAAATCTGACTGCCCTGAACCTCGTAGCACCTCAGATCCAGTCTGGGTCGCCGGTTCGTCTCCGACTAAATCAGGTTTAATCAACCTTTAATCAGGTTAAAGGTTTTCGGCCGGCGTTCTCCTCCCCCTCCTCTCCCTTTGTTGGGCATGGTGTTGCTTTATCGTCTCAAACAACACCCAGGTGACGTTGGTTAGATAAAGCACGTCTGTTTGAGAGCATGTAAAAGACTGTCTAAAAACAATCTGTCTAGCGGGAGCATCGCTGCCTGGTTGCTCACTGGCTACCGTAAGGCTTGATATGGATAGAGCTCGATAGACCTTCCTCCTGACTGGGGGCAGCGTCATCACCTTCACACCTATTACATACGTGCACACACTCACACACTCATAGGCGCTGATTTATGTTTCTGCCAGTGGGAGCTCAAATGAAGTGAATACCACCAAGGTGAAGTTTATCACAAAATCTCTTTTATTGCGCTTGCTTTAGTAATTACCGTGGTGCAGGATACTGTCATCTGTCAACGTAGACACACACCCAGACCAAACACAACACTGCTCTGCTACAAATTCATCTGGTGGTGGATCCTCACTTTGACTGTCTTTACACTCGGTATCTCTCTCCGTTTTTTAATGACAAATTCATACGTTTTTACCTGATCATCACCGTGTTTCACCCTTGCTGTGTCGCTAGCTAGCAGCTACGTGATGGAACAACGTTGGTTTAGCGACTCTAACGTTACATTGGCAGTTGGCTACGTGGCCACGCCCCTTAACGTAGCCTACACACACACAGAGCTGGAACAAGTTTAATTGGATAATGCGATTTGTAGATAAAACGCTCACCGATAATAATAAGTAATAATAGAATAAATAGATGCGTTTTGTTTTTTTTAAAAGATGCGTTTTGTTTTTTTTAAAAGATGCAGTTTTTTTAATGCATTTATTTATTCATTTATTTTTTAATCGGCCTTCCCTGTGCACGTATGCCCTGGATGACTCACGTGCGTGCTGGAAGCCGGTCCTCATGCGTTTGTAGAGCTTGCTCCTCCACTCCCAGGCCCGGAGCTGCTTGTCCTTGTGGCAGGCCTCCAGGGAGAGGCCGTCCCTCTGGGCCTGAGCCGCCAGGTCCGCCGCCCTCCGCTCGGCCTCCACCACCAGGGAGCTCAGGTGGGCCTCCCGACTCTCCACACTCACAACTAGGACGGAAAACACACACACACACACACACACACACACACACACACACACACACACACACACACACACACACACACTGTATTTACTGAACACACAATCTACTGTAAATGCATATATGTAAGTAATCCATACTCTCTCCCATATTTCCTACTGTTCGTCTCCATAATAACCCACCACAATACACTGAACACACTGGTGGGATCAATCTTACTCACAGGTGCTGAAAAACAATTTAAAAATGTTTTAAAATGCAATGGACACTGTCAGTAATATTTCATCACTGTTGGGTGAAAACCTCGTGTGATTTTCACGTTTCAACTTCAATTGAAACTCGGTATTTCTTCTCTGGGCTGAGGAACCTAAAACGAGTTGTGAGTAAATCCATACTCACTCCCATACTCCACTCATACAGTCTACATAACATGTAGTTATGTGTTAATATAAACCTGAACTTGTCTATAAAATTGTCTTCATTGGTCTTATTGTTTTATTGCTTATATTCTATTATTCATATGATTTTTTCCTCCCTGCTGCAAAGATCCTATTTTCTTGTGGAATAAAGTTTTCAGTTTTCACATTTTCAGGCCGACAAAAACCTTCATGACATAAATTCATAGTACACAAACTATAAAGTACCATCAAAATGATGTAAGTTACATGAGGATATGGTCTTTAAAAGAAACAAAAGCATAAATTAATGTTCTTCTGCAAATAAAATAGATTTTTTTGTCTTATGATGATCCCCAACTGGAGGTCATTTTTAGTTTACCACTACACGACAATTTAAAGATTGATGACCGCCAGCTGATGTGAACAGAGGACCTGTGATTGATGTCACAGCTTGAGATGAACAGGTCAGTGATTGACTTTCATTGCATAATTGACATTTAAAGGATGGATGAGCTGTATTTGCACATGTTGTTGTTGTTGACTCAAGAGCCTTCCCTTGGATATTATTAGCAGCTGAACGCTTCCCTCTATTCAGAAGCCAGGCGGGGGTGAAGCATGAAAGACCAGGCTGTTACTACTAAGTGCTCATTCACACCAAGCTTGTTTCCTGCTTTGGTTGGTTCGTTTGGCCAGGTGAGATCAACGCCATTCAGCAAATAACCGACGAGACGCCTGAAAACGTCTCAGTCCTCTAACAAGAGAACACAAGGCATTATGGGTAGAAGAGAACTGTGGTGGTTCGTTAGGAGAGAGAACGGGATCCAACCAGCTACAGGAAACCACCCCAGAACACAAGGCATTATGGGTAGAAGGAGACTTGGTCAGTCATGTCCAGATGTTTCTTCATGTGTTCTTAACTGGTATGAACACCAGAGAAGAGCAGACAAGTCCATCATGGTAGATCAAGTTACAGACTGGAACCAGGTTGGTCTGGACTCTCTAACCTGGTGGGATGACAGGTTACCAAAACTCAACCAATCAACCAGCTGATGGAACCTGAACCTATACAAACCAAATACAAAATGCAAAAACAAAACTTTTTCACTCTGGTGTGGTCACACCCTAACTCTAATAAATAATTTGTTTCTCTGTAATGGATGGAGGGGTTTCAGGGGTTGGAAGGTCCAGTTAGTCATTGGAAATTACCATTAGCCACAGAAAAAAATCCCATTCATTGAAGCCCACCCATTGAAATCAATAGAGGAGCGAGCAAGTGGCTGATCTTGATCTTCTGTTCCTTTGTGTTGGGGGATGAATCCAAGACAAGCTTGATAGACTACACGCTCCATTGTGCATCTTCCATTGTGCAATGTGACACATTATGCTGCAACACCCATTTGTGGAGAATGCATAGCTTCAGCTGTGTCAAGGCCAGTGAGGCTAAAGCATGGCTTCAGGGAGAAAATAACAAACTGAAGAACCCACGTGACCGAGAGAGGCAGCGGCTGGGAGGACAACTAATGAAGGCTAAAGAGATGGAAACCGCCTCCTCTCGCGTAACCATGGGAGACACAACACTGGACATCCTACTGCAGGGAGTCAAAATGAATAGAAGCCATGTAACCACGGGCAACGCCGTTTGATCTAGGGTTCAGGTTGGAGGAGAAGAGAAGAGAAGAGAAGAGGAAGAGAAGAGAAGACATCCTATTGAAGGGAGTCAAAATTAAATCAAAATCTAAAATCCTATTAGCCAAAGTGGGGCTGCAAAAGAGAAGAGCGTCTCATCCCCACCAACCGAGACACCATAGATGCTGGTGTTGGATGTGAAGGTCCCTGCTGAAGGGCTGCTCTGCTAATCGGCCTTTTCATTTGCACCGGTGTTCATTTGCACCGGTGTTCATTTGCACCGGTGTTCATTTGCACCTGGACCATTTAAGCTCTGTGATTCGTCTGCCTGATGCTTCGTCGTGTGACTGTCAGAGTTTTCTTATAGTTGCCTGTACCAGTGTCAGTCCTCATTTCTAGTAAGCATCTCTTGAGTTTTCCTGCCAGTATGACTCCTGCCTCATTTCTGCACTTGGCTCCCTAACTCTTAGCAACTCATAGCAAGCCAAGCCTGGACCCAGCAGAGATAGACCACCTCCGCTCAGTTCTCTCTAACCAAGGGTCCGTGATTGGTTGGCTCATTCTCCAGAACATCTCTGAACATTTACAGACCCTGACCATGGCCATTCAGACCCAAGCCACTACAGCCTCAGCTATTGGTTCATCACCTCACTCAGCCCTCAGCACGTTGATCCACCTGCTTCAGAGTTTTGTCACCACCGAGAGCCTTACTTACCTCACCCTGAGTGCTATGACAGTCATATGATGGCAGATGGTGTAGTTTCTTACTCTTACTCTACCCAGTCCAGATCACCCGTTCTTGTTTGGACTGAACATAACAACCTGGCTTACATCCGGGACGCAAATCGCCTTAACTCCCAGGCCAGGTGGACACCTTTCTTCATGCGGGTTGATTTCATCTTGTCATACTGTCCTGGGTCAAACAACCTCAAAGCTCAACAAATTGATCCATCTGAAACCCATCATCCCTAGCTCCCACATTGTTGCCCCTGTCTGCTGGGGAATTGAGACGGTGGTGAGAGATGTGCAACATCAGGAAGCTGATCCTGGAGGTGGTCCCCTGAACCTTCTCCATGTCCCTAGTGCTGCCTGTTCTCAGGTCCTTCAGTCCTTCAGTTCTTCATGCCTGCCTACTCACCCTTCTGACAGCCTTATCAGAACAAGACCTAACAGCGTCCACCAGGTCTCCTGCATCCCCTATCTATACCTAACCATCACTGGTTCTATATTTTCATGACTGGCCTCCCCCCTCTGACGGGTTCACTACCATCCTGGTTGTGGTCGATCGATTCTCCAAAGCTGCCATCCCTCTGGCTGAGCTTCCTTCAGCTCGAGAGGCTGCTCGGTTGGTGATCCAGCATGTCTTCTGTCTCCATGGTTCTCATGGTCTTCCGTCTTGACATGGTCTCGGAACCAGGCCGTCAGTTCTCGTTCTGCTTTTGAAGGGTTAGGGTTAGGTTGGCGCCTCTGGCAATTTGTCCTCTGGAGATGGTGTTGAGGTGGTTGGTGTCTGCCAACCCATCCACCTGGAGCAAATATCTCGCTTGGGCCGAGTATGCTCACAATACACTTCAGAGTTGTTCCACGGGTCTGTCCCCTTTCGAGTGCCAACATGGCTTCCCAGCACCTCTTTTTTCAGAGCAAGAGGTAGGAGTTTTCATCAGACGCTGCTGCCAGACCAGATCTTTTCCTCTCTCGTCTCTTTGGTATCTTTGGTATAAAACATCACAGACCGGCCGGGTTGGTAAACATGAGCTGCTGTGTGCAGTCTACTGACAGGACAGTCACCTCACAGGGTTTCTGGGTATTGAAGTTCATATTTTAACGGTTACCTCTCGCTGCCATTTGGAGCCGCCAACGTTCAAAGTTGCCTAGTGCAGCTTTAATCAGGGACAGCGGCGTTGGATGTAAGGCTGAGGTTGGTAGTTGGTAGTAGAGACGATGAAACGAGAGGAGAAGAAAACAGAAGAGAAGCAGTGGTGAAGAAAAGACATGAGAAGGAAGGAAAGGAGGACAGGAAAACAGAGAGAGGAGGAAGAGAGGGGGAGAGCGATGCTGGACGATGATGAGGAAAACTACCGTTCAGATGCTGTCTGACTGACTACCCATCTGTCTGTCTGTATGTCCATCTGTCTATCTGTCAACCTGGCTACCCGTCTGTCTGTCCATCTGCCTACGTGTCTGTCTGTGCATCTGCCTACATGTCTGTCTGGCTGTCTGACTGACTACCCTGTCTGTCTGTCCATCTGTCTACCTGTCTGTATGTCCATCTGTCTACCCTGTCAACCTGATTACCCGTCTGTCTGTCCATCTGCCTACCCGTCTGTCAGTGCATCTGCCTACCTGTCTGTATGTCCATCTTGTCTACCTGTCAACATGCCTACCTGTCTGTCTGTCTGTCCATCTGTCTACCTGTCAACCTGGCTACCCGTCTGTCTGTGCATCTGCCTACCTGTCTGTCTGTCTGTCCATCTGTCTACCTGTCTGTCTGTCCATCTGCCTACCTGTCTGTCTGTCTGTCTGTCCATCTGTCTACCTGTCTACCTGTCTGTCTGTGTAAAACCCAGCAGAACACACACAGCTCTGTGTGTCTGGCGAGGCCTCCCAGATTTGTCATGGTAAAAACCCCCCGAGTCTGCTGCCAGCCCGCCCAGAACACTGCTGCATGCTCTCTCTCTCTCTCTCTCTCTCTCTCTCTCCCTCTGTCCCCCCCCCCTTCTCTCTCCCTCCCTCATCCAAGCCTTAGTCATGGACCATGACAGCAGCATAAACAAATAAACACCAGTGCAGAAGAAGCCCCTCTTTCACGGCCCACTCCTCCAGGCCTGAGAGATGGACTGTGTGTGTGTGTGTGTGTGTGTGTGTGTGTGTGTGAGTCAGAGTGTGTGTTTTTGTGTGGGTGAGACATGGAGAGAGAAATAGAAAGAAAAGGTACAAACAGACAAAAGACCAAGGCAACAGAATGAAAAGGTAGAAGGTCTTTCAGCGGTCCGTGACAGATCCATACACCTCCATCCAGACTACACCTCCATCCAGACTACACCTCCATCCAGACTGCACCTCCATCCAGACTACACCTCCATCCAGACTGCACCTCCATCCAGACTACACCTCCATCCAGACTACACCTCCATCCAGACTACACCTCCATCCAGACTACACCACCATCCAGACTGCACCTCCATCCAGACTACACCTCCATCCAGACTACACCCTACACCTCCATCCAGACTACACCTCCATCCAGCAAATATTGAGATGTTGTGAAAAAAATAAAAGGTGAATGAGGCGCAGCACTTTCCATCAGCTGTGATGAGGAGAAGAACGAGTCAGAACAGATCAGCAAACCAGGAAAATCTGAGAATGTCCAACGCCACTTTTCAGAGTAGAGGGAGTAGGAGGAGTAGAGGGAGTATGGGGAGTAGAGGGAGTAGGGGGAGTAGAGGGAGTTGGGGGAGTAGAGGGAGTTGGGGGAGTAAGGGGAATAGAGGGAGTACAGGGAGTTGGGGGAGTAGGGGGAGTTGGGGGAGTATGGGGAGTATGGGGGAGTAGAGGGAGTAGGGGGAGTAGGGGGAGTAGAGGGAGTATGGGGAGTAGAGGGAGTAGGGGGGAGTATGGGGAGTAGAGGGAGTAGAGGGAGTAGGGGGAGTAGGGGGAGTAGAGGGAGTTGGGGGAGTAGAGGGAGTAGGGGGAGTAGGGGGAGTAGCTGGAGCTACATTTGGGTTTAACTCTCTAACTGCAATTAAAGACAAAAAACGAAATCTGAATGAATCTTGGTAGAAATGTTTC
Source organism: Hoplostethus mediterraneus (assembly GCA_034670385.1). Taxonomy (NCBI): domain Eukaryota; kingdom Metazoa; phylum Chordata; class Actinopteri; order Trachichthyiformes; family Trachichthyidae; genus Hoplostethus; species Hoplostethus mediterraneus. The sequence continues at coordinate 314,212 of JAXDDW010000235.1, forward strand.
TTCTTTACTCCATCAGCTCGTTTAAAAACCAACAACGTGTCGGTCCTCCATCACAGTCTGTCTCTTCTTCTTCTACCATCACAGTCTGTCTCTTCTTCTTCTACCATCACAGTCTGTCTCTTCTTCTTCTACCATCACAGTCTGTCTCTTCTTCTTCTACCATCACAGTCTGTCTCTTCTTCTTCTACCATCACAGTATGTCTCTTCTTCTTCTACCATCACAGTCTGTCTCTTCTTCTTCTACCATCACAGTCTGTCTCTTCTTCTTCTACCATCACAGTCTGTCTCTTCTTCTTCACGACGCCCACCGGAGGAAAACAACCAACGACCCAACGACGGTCCGAGGCTCGCCGGACGGCCGATGGCGAAACGCGTCGGATCGCCGTACGGTTTTAAACAAGCCGCTGGAATAAAGAGAACTGAGACTAAAGCGGTTGTCAGGGCGATCACACCGAGCCAATCACGGCTTCATCCATCTGTATCTATCAGATTACTTTCTTCAACGACAAGCAACGTCTTTGCAACACTGAGGAAATGTTATCGAAAAGGCAGCAGCCACGCTAGCGGCCTCCTCTCCCGTCAGCCCGAAGCTAGCTGCTAACGCTGGCTAATTGAAAGGGCTGTAAATTAACAGGCTGGTTTGTCTATGGAGGAGCTGAACTCACACAGCCTGCCATTGTCTGGCCGGAGGGGGGGAGGGGGAGGAGGGGGGGAGGGGGGGAGGCTAAATATAGACGAACCCCCAGGGACCCCGGGAGGCCTCGTAAATTAACACACACGCAATGTAGGTGAGCTCAGGGAGACACATTAAAAAGCACACACACACACACACACACACACACTGAAATATCCACACACATACGAACAGAGAGAGACACACACACACACACACATAGACAAGAGATACATACACACACACACACATATAAATCCACACAGACTCACAACGAGACACACACTCATACACTCACACACACACACACACACACACACACACACACACACACACACACACACCGTGCACGTCTGTCAGGCCCCGGCTGACTGATTTACTTGGCACTTGAGGAATGACATAAACAGAGAGCAGCCGGCCCCGGGAGGGAAAACAGCGGCAATGTTTACTCTGTGTTTGTTTACAGGGATGGATTGTACCGCCGCCCAGAGTCGCGGCCACTGGAGAGATCTGGCTGCTCTGGCTGCTCCCGCTGCTCCCGCCGCCCTCGCCGCCCTCGCCGCCCTCGCCGCCGCAGCCCCGCGGCACAATAAATCACTTAGCCGTAATTGCCCCGGCGTTACATGCATCATTGGAAAAGTTAAACCATTAAACGACAAACCTTGTTAAGGCTCTGCTCTGTGGGGAATCACGCGGGGGGGGCGGGCCTCGCTGGTAAAGTGGCCACTGTTTCACCCCCAGACAGACACACACACACACACACACACACACCTAACCACCCACCAACACACACACACACACACACACACACACACACACACACACACACACACACACACACACACACACCTAACCACCCACCAACACACACACACACACACACACACACACACACACACACAACCAGACACGAAGAGATGGTGGGGGCTTTTCAACTCCCTGTCCTGCTGATGTGGAGTAAGGTAAGAACCACCTGTCTTGGAAGGGGTGGAGGGGGGGGGGGGGGGGGGGGGGGGTGGAGGACAAGAGGGGGACTGATGGAGGGAGGGGGTGGGGGGATAGCGGGGGAAGGGGAGGGGGGGTGAGGGGGGGATAGCGGGGGAAGGTGAGGGGGGGGGTAGCGGGCTCATTCAAGCCCAGGTAGAGGAGACCCAGACTGGGCTGCAGACACAAACACAACCCCTGATCCACAGCAGCGCTCCAACGCTGTTCTACTGAGCTGAACCAGGACCAGGACCAGGACCAGGACCAGGACCAGGACCAGGACCAGGACCAGCATCTATGAGTGCGATCACACCTGCAGTGCGTTTCTTCGGTCTGACCGAGAGGAGAAACGTTGTTGGGAGCGGAGCTGAACATGATGACAAAGGCTTCGTTCTGTTACGCTAGGCTGTCTAAGCATGAGGAACTGCTGGCTGTCAGATCTCCTCATACCCATAATCCCTTGCATTGTGGGGTTCGGTGTGAGCGCTCCAAGTTACACCGTGAACACCATGAGATGTCACCCGGTTCTTCCGATGTGACTCGCCACGATCTCTGACTTTTCTGACACGTTTTTAACCCTTTAACACCTAACACTCAAAATGTTTGCCTGGACTTTTTTGCTTATCTTGACTATAAAAGGGTCAGTAAATGTCCTGTGAGTAAACGCTTGTTCCCGTTTTTCCAGAAAACTTGGAACTTTCAATATCTGGCAGATATTTACAATTTACTGCAAATTATAAGAGTGTAATAACAGTTCGCGGACTTCTGCGAGAGGCGCGAGTGAAATTACCGTAATGACACCGTATTGGCTGTAAAGCGCAACGCCTCAGCTTTCAGAAACCGTTGGAAGTTTTCCGATAGCGCAAACCGTGACGTAATTATGGTAATTCAAAGTGCGCTCGTGCAACGTGACGCCGACGACACACTCGGTGTTAAAGGGTTAACTGATTTACTGATCGGATTTACTGCGAATTGGAAAAAACGTTCCCGTCAGCCTCCTAGTGGTCATTGGAGGTATGACCTTTAGTCCTTCGGATGCTGATCTAGTGAGAGAAGGTATATAAGTAAATAAATGTGTTTTACTCACAGTGCGGACTCTCCTGGCCACCGGCCTTGAGCAGCAGTTTGGCGATGGGCGTGTTGTTGGTCATGATGGCGATGTCCAGCGGCGTCAGGCCCTGGCTGTTGGGGGTGTTGAGGTCCAGCTCCTCAGCGGTGAACTGGTACAGCAGGATCTGGACCGCATCCAGGTCCTGCTGCTCCACCGCCTCGAAGATACAATCACTGCCCTGCATGTTCTGGGGGAGAAAACAAGCGCACACTTTTACTGATTTGGACTGAAATAGACACGTTAAGCCACGCCCACAATTTACTTGATTTTATTGAAGTGGTTACATTTAAAAATCATTGCCTTTTCTCCAGGCAGAAAGTGCATCACAACTGGACTTGGTCCTGATTGGCTCCCTCACTAAAGACTTCCTGAAATCCATCCAATCAGGGTGGCTTGCAGCATTTGAGCTGGAAAGCCTCCAGTCAGAATGAAATTATTCCTCAATGGATTCATATTTCTAACCAGTTGTTTACATCCACATACTATTGATTAGTATTAAAGGTCCCATATTATAGGAACTCATTCATATAAAACACATAACAACACACACACATACACACCGTCTGGTTCAGCTTCTATGAGAAACAAAGACATCCATACAACTTGGACGCAAACAGAGTTTAAATGGCCGTTCAATTCAATGTATCTCTATTAATTCTGCCTCTCTGTCAGCAGCAAGAAGACAAGAAAACACTTTGTTCAGTTCTTGTGAAATTGTGATCTGAGCGCTGACACATTGTGAGATACAGCGCTGACTTGTTGTCTCCTTCAGGTCTGTCTGCCTCGGGTCTGGAGCCGCTGTGGGACCAGTCATGGTAGATTCAGGTCCAATACAGGAGTTGTGTAAAACTGAGCTGCCACCAAATAAGTTTCATTTAAAACAATCAGGAGACCTCCTCGGTGTTCGGCTCTCCAGCTCGGTCTGATTCATTAAGGCCACTTATGCAACTCGAGTCGGTCACAATTTTCCCATTGGAATATCTGAGAGGCGACCACAGTCCCCTGAAGGCAACAGACTGTGACTGATCAGAGACCAGCAGATGGAGGGTTTTGTCAGTGTGGGTTTGGCTCCTTTCGGTCCGATGTTCCAGCTTGTTTTTTTTATTTCATCTAACAATGATAATAGAATATTGGCGATCCATAATTTCTTTTCATCTCGTCCCCCTGACATTTGAGTGTAATTCTCCGATTGAGCGATCGCTCTTATCATTCTCGCTCTCTTGTATTTTCTCTCTCCCAGCAGCCTTCAGGGCTTTCTGAGGGTGACGAGACGTTCTGGGTGTACTGTACTGTTTGGTTTAGTGAATCGATGGGACTCTTCAGAATACACAGTAACTGGGTCAAACACACAAAACAACCCCGTTCCCACGTGCAACATGCTGGTGCACACGGGCTAGTAGATTCAAATTGGCATTTTCTTGTGCACGCAACTGCATTAGCGGTTAGTAAATACAAGTAAACAACCATCGCTGTTGGAATTTCACCTTGACCTTTGGTGATTTAAAATGTAGCCTGCTGTAAGAGGAACTAGGCAAGCAGAGGCAGAAATGATGCTCAAGCTGATTTAAAATGCCTAAACACCGCCGAGCCGTCCTCAGGCTGGTTTTGTCCCATCTGAGTGACTGGCACCTCGATCTGGTATCTGCTCATACTTTTAAGGACCTAAACTCTAATTTAAGATATAGAAATGCTCCTTCCTTGTGCTTTTAAAAGCTTGTTTCATTTCAGGTCATCACGCCTACACCAGGCGACAGTTTCCCTCTGGTCATGGGCAATTTACAGTGGCAATAAGTAAGGGTTTTACTGCCCCAGAGCACAAAATGACCACAATATATCAGAGGGGGGTTGATGGGGCTGTTGATCAATACCAGTAACTCTTTCCCAGGTGCTGAGACTTCTGGCTTTCCAGCACTCTGAACAAAACTACTTTCCAGCGGCTCAGCGATGGAGGACGGTGCTGCAGACAGCATGGTGATGCATCACCTTCTCACCAGACGCCTGGTAGATCTCTGCTCTGATTAGCTAGCTTACTCCTCGCAGGACGAGACAAAATCTATCGACGTTGTTGCATTTCCTACCAGTTGCTGATAGAGGTCAGTAGAGGTCACTGATTTACTCAATGCACCTTTAAACTTGCAAGAAAGAAACGCAAAACGCCGATACTTGCATTTCGATTTGTAAACATTATGGATTATTAAAGAAATTGTCAGCCTCCACCGAGTCGCCGACCACCCACTGGCGATTTGAAACCGTATAAGACTATTTTGAGATTTCTTGCAGATGTACAGTGGAAATGTGAAATATCCAAACCATAGTAAATGTACATTACCCTCAAGAACATAACGGCCACAGTCTTTGGCTGTTCACGCACCCAACACCTGAACCTGGATCAGTTTCATATGACGACTGGTTGACAGGAGGATGCACACTGCTCTTCTCGTCTCCATTATTCTCCTCCTTCTCTTCCTCCCACTCTCACACAACTCTCCTTCCCCCGTCTGCCAATTGCTTTCATGTCTGTTGTTGTGACTGGTTTGTAAATGCCACCAGGCTGGCAGAGAATGTTCTGGGAGGCTATAGCTATTAACACACAAACAAGGGTGCAAGGGAACACACACACACACACACACACACATACACACACATACACACTCAAGCAGTTACAACTGTCGCACTTGATGAATCTCCCCGGACCAAATGCTTTGCAGGGTAGCAGAGAGGACATGATGACAGCAGAAGTGAGAAAGATGGCGAAGTGGCGATAAAGAGAAGGAGCGGTTTCAATGCTTCTCCTGTCCATCGACAACTACCACCAGGGCACTTGGTGGGTGGTAATAGACACCATCGTCGAAAAAGAGAAAGATCTATGCTCAAGATATCTTCCCGGTGTAAATAAAGGTTTACAATAAAGCAGACAAAGTGAATGGATCGGCAAAAGATGGGCAGAGAAAACGACTGGTTTTATGATGTAACCATCAAAATAAAGGGCAGAAGGAGGCGGAGGGAAAGAGATTGAATAAAAGGGGGGGCTCTAAAGACATCACTGATAACAGAATTAGTGAAGCACCGAACTAGATCTTTATTGATCCTCCTGTCCCAGACATAAGCAGCCTTGGATCTCAGCACCCCATAAAGCCTAGAACAACCCCCCCCCCCCCCTTTGACATTAAGCTGCCATTCACTGTGAGAATCAAACAACATGGAGTGAAGCATGTGGGCTGAGACGCCACACTGGACCAGACTGGACTGGACAGGAGAATGGGGAGGAGATATTGGTGTGACTTGGGAGGAGAATGTGGAGATGTGAAGGTGTTGGAACAGGAAAGGTGTGTCCAACTGAAGTGGGAAGGTACGTAGACAAGAGGGAAGGTGATTGGACGTGACCAGCCTTCCTTCCGGAGAGTAAATCTCTCCTGAGCTATTGTCATGAACTCCAAGGCCGAATCCCAATTCTCATTTTCACCCCTACGACTTCGGCTTGGCCCTCGGAACAGAGTCACAAGGGGTAGTGGTAGAAATCTCTCCCTAAGAAATGGGACAACCCTTCAAGACCCTGATACGTCATCGTTGACGTTTACATCAACAGACGGGACGAGTTTGTTATCGGAGATTACTATGGCAACAATGGTATTATCACAGTGACATTTGCCGTTCATCTGATGGAGATAGAAAAGCATGGACGCTCGCGATTCGTTCACAACTTATACGTTTCACGCTACTAATCGATCAAACAAGTCATCAAATAAAAAAAGACCACTGCTTCATTACCAGTCCACTTCATGACAGAATAGCGTTAGCGGTGCTCTGTAGTCTAGCAAGCCGTCCTAACATTACCCTGCCAGTCTGCACTGATATTAGAGGAGCCGTAACAAGTGCAGCAACTTCGCTGATGGACTTTAGTTATATTTCGTCATGTGACATCAAAGGGGGAAATGCGACATGGAAATATGTCAAAATGCAGAACTGTCATGCACAAATCAGCCTAAAAACAATGTTGTAACTAACTAGCGAAGTAGAGACATCGGCATACTAGCGATTTTTTGTTCTGCTTGTTATATAGAAACGGTCCTATAATACATTGAAACGACATTAAACTAAGATAATAACACGGTTAGAATATTTTAAAAATCTTTATTAAAGAAAATACTACATTTGTGGTTCACTTTGATGGTAGTGTAGCGGTCCCCATCATCTTCCAGTTGATTCGCAGGGCATTCTGGGAGATTTCGCCTAGCCCTCGGTTTGTAGTGTGCCCCTGAAACATCTACGTTTGGAGGGTCATGTAGCCCTCGACCTTCACCTACCCCCCCATCACAAGAGGATCAGACGCCCCTCCCCCTTCACCTGAATGCACAAAACGGAGGGGAAGGGCCAAGGGGTGAACTGGGATTCGGCCCAAGTCTCCTCAAAGCTTTACGGACAAATTGGGCAAAGTACGAAGGCTACCAATGTTCTTCCATGTATTCAGTCATACAAAAGACACGTGGGCCATACTGTACTGGAGCCTCCGTCCTACTGACCTGATGTGTTTGCTAATCGATATATTTATCAAATTGTAAATATTCTTCTTAACACTTGACATTGCATTGTAAGATCATGTGAAACAGAAACCTTTCTAGCAATATAATCATCAAACATCACTCACCGAGGCCTTGCGCAGGCGGTCGGACTTCCCGAAGAAGTAGGCATCTTCGAAGGAGGAAGTACTTCCTCTTAGCTTCTCCGACAGGTTCCTGTAGAGGCGCTTGGCGGCGCTGGGAGAGGCCGGCCCACCGGGGCACTTCCTGGTCTGGGACAACTGCAGGTTCTGCATCTGTTGGGTCATCCTAACCGGGAAGCTTCTGCTGGGAGGATCGGGAGAGTTGGGAAGGTTGGAGGGGTGGAGGGAGGGAAGGAGGGAAGGAGGGAAGGAGAGGAGAGAGTAAAAGGGAGGCCACTGTGACTTCCAGAGGCGTAAGTTACTAGGAAGAAAATGAAGCATTGTGTTTGATCGGGAGAGGAACTAACTACCCTGATTATAATCTTTAGGATAAGCTATGGATCTTCATGGGTGAGAGCAGAGGGGGAAAGGAGGAGGAGGAGTAGGAGTAGAGACGAAGTTCAAGGAGTAGAGGAGATGGAGGAAGAGAAGGGGTTGAATGGAGGGCAGTGAGAGGGGAGATCAGGTGTGAAGGAGGAGGAGGAGGAATGGAGGGTGGGGAGAAAGGTTTGGGGGGGTTGCATTTGATTGCAGAAGACTGGATGGAGGTAAGAAAGGAGGGTCGGGTGGAGAGGAAGAAGAGAAGGAGGAAACAGAGCACTGCAAACGGTCAGGGTGTCGAGTCCTGGTCAGAAATATATCCTGGGCATTTCAAATATCTGGTTGAAGGTTCTCCATGTACCACTTCAACATCAACAAATCATCACCACGTAAGTATTATTACTATAAACCAACCAAACCATCACTAGCAGCCTGTCAGCCTCTACCAGCCTCTACCAGCCTCTAGCAGCCTGTCAGCCTCTACCAGCCTCTACCAGCCTGTCAGCCTCTACCAGCCTCTACTCTGTATTCTACATTGGGTCCACCGGGTTGATTTGGAGGGAAATCTGCTGGATTGCTTTACGGCACAAAACAGGAAGAGGGCGCTGTTCTTCCAGCGCTAACGGAGTTAAAGATAAAGAGTTTCTGGCAATAGTAGAAGGTGGGGGGAAACATCCGCTTTGAGACACCATGGGGTTCATGGGAAATTTGGACTTAATTTAACCTATAATTAGCTTATAGGTTTGAATTTCTGTCCCTCTCTAACTGCAAGTCAGTCAGGACCACAACGTAATTCACAAGGTCATCTCAGGAAAGGCACAGGGACGGCATGTACCGAGTCCAACTTTATTAAGAAACTATGGCAAGGGTGCCTCTTCCGATAAAGGTCTGGCTGGGTACTCTGTCAAGAACTAAGAACGGACCAAAAGACCCATGAAAAACCTGGGAATGACAGAAATCCAAGACAGAACTGATCCGATGAGGACTGATGCCAAATTGCGTTATGTGACCATCAGTAAGACTGTGGTGTAACGGAGGTCAAGTCTTGCCTTAAAATGTTGCAGTACCATTCTCATGTTTTTCATGTTTTTTTCAGAAGTCAGCACTACTCAGCCTGAGAACTTACTGGGTACAACATCAGTTACAAAGCCATTCGATTCTGAAAGTGCGGCAGCCCAAAAATCTGTCACCTTTTAACTTTCAGAAATCAATCCATGGCATCGTGACTTTGCAGCTTCTGAGGAATACAAAATGTTACTGGAAAAGCCCTTTGGCCCCGATGCTGTCAGAAATGATTGCTTCAGTGTTTCATCCAGCTCATGAATGACCCCCGGCACCCTCAAGCCCTTTCTAGTTTCTCTCCCCATCAGCTGAACAAATTTAACATGTCACTAAAATGACAAGACTGTCAAAAGAGGCTTCTGCGGGGGCCTGATGGATGGAAGATGGTTGGTTCGCTATGGGTATGTGTCTGCTCTTAAACCCTATTTACGTAAAAGAAAAACATTGGTGGATAGAGGGCAAGAGAAACACAGATATAGACCGAGAGAAGCTACGACCATTCAAACCCTCTACAGGTCTCTTCTTAGCACTTAGCCAATCAGCAGCATTATAATGAGGCTACCATTTCCTGCTGGCTGAAGTGAAGATGACTCTGGGGAAGCAATCTAGTAGCGGTAGCAAGAGGATACAATTACAGATTGAGGTATCTTACTCTGGTACCGCTTCCACTGTGTACTTATTAATATTGCGTACTTGCCTTTATTCGCCAAGGTTAAACGGGTGCACACAGAATTTGACCTGGTTAATAATTTATAAATTATAGTTCCACAATACAAGTCTGACACACTGAGTGCAGGATAAAACACCGTACAGGCTCATGTGTAGCGCAGACAAAGCATTCTCTATGATAGCAGACCAAACATAAACTACAAGTACACAATCAAAGCCAAAGAACTGAGCCAGTGCAGCAGAATGTCAGTCAGTCCAGGGGTGTGTGTGTGTGTGTGGTTGAGGAGGGTGATTGACGTTGGTTTCAGATGTCAGGGTCACTGATGCACCGGAACCCCGAAGCCCAAAGTAACATGAAACTCAACACGTTTTACTCAACACGGTGTAAAGTAAAGGACATGACATCACTGACGGACTCATCAAAATTAGGATGGGTGGATGAAGCTGCACCAGGCCGCAATGTTGAGTATTATTGAGTATTACTGAGTATTACTGAGTATTATTGAGTATAATTGAGTATTACTGAGTATTATTGAGTATTATTGAGTATTACTAAGTATTGAAGAGAATTATTGAGTATAATTGAGTATTACTGAGTATTATTGAGTATTAATTAGTATTATTGAGTATAATTGAGTATTACTGAGTATTACTGAGTATAATTGAGTATGCCTTCAATAAGGGCTGCACAGTTAATCATGGATAATCTTATGTCACAATTCGCTGCAGTTAAAAATAAATAATAATTATTATTACAAATTATTATTTTACCCATAATCCTTTAGACCTAATTACACAACAGTGCAGCAAATACCTTTATTGTACCAAACTGTATCAAACGTATGATGGTTGATCGTCGGTCTAGAAAGAAGCCCTTGTTCTTTGATTCTGATTGGCTGACACCAAAACCTGACGGTTACGTTGATGGTTTAGATCATGAAACATTTTCTGATGTCAGACTGGAAACATCTCAACGTGACGTCACGTCTCTACGACTGGAGGAAGAACAAAACAGGCGACTAGATGGACCAGGGATGAATCGTACAACAGCCTACCGGTTCTCTAAGGTGGATTTGAGTCGCAGACCGAATCTCAAAGCTGTCGAATTGTGCAACTGAACTCTTCATGCAACGTCTGCTGGAATACGTGCACTGCATATTCTTAAGGAAATGTGTGTGCAGCAGCTGAATTCAATTCAAATTGATTGGTTCATTGACAGACTGATTGACTTAATGGTCGGTTGATTGGCTGTCCCAGTGTGAGAGCTGTTGCCGATTCAAAACCATGTCACTCAGAAATGTGCTTAACTGCCAACCACTTGGGGGGAAACGTGATCAATTAGGCGTCACTCAAGGCAGTGTGAGTGTGTGTGTGTGTGTGTGTGTGGATATGAAAATAGGCTTTTATGAACCACTCAAAAAGCACCAGCATGCCCGCGGCACACCAGCTGCTTTTATCACCTTCATTAAGTTTGGAGTGTTTGTAGAGTGAAACTTTTAAATCAAGCTGAGCATGCTGACCAATACACCACCTGAAAGCATGAATGAAATATCACGATTTAACTGTGTAAAGCATTTCTGCTTCCTATCTTACAGCAAAAACGATCCCTCCCTTGTAACAGGAGTGCTAACAAAACCAAAGCTTATTCTGAGTATGACATTTTACCCATTTTACCCATTTTACCCATTTTACCCTAGTGGTCAGAAAGAGGAGGGCGCCTTATAAAGGGTTAAATATCCAAGAGCTCAATGTATTTATTTATCTATTATGCAGCAGGATGGTACAACCCCCACCTCAGATCAAATGGTTGCAGGAGGGAGGGAGAGAGAGAGAGAGAGAAAGAGAGAGAGAGAGAAAGAGAGGGAGACAGAATGGGGGGGGGTGACTATGCACAAGAAGAGGCTTTAAATAATTAAAAAGGTTCAAATTGTTTTTGTAATTGTGTGTTTAGTTCTCCTGACCGTCAAACGCTTCACTCTGCCACTAAACACACACAGGGGAAAGGGGGGTTGCAGATATCTCGAACACTGTGTGTGTGTGTGTGTGTGTGTGTGTGTGTGTGTGTGTGTGTTCAGCGGTGATGGAGAATTGCAGGTGACTTGCTGAGATAAATTGTCAAACTGCTATGAGAGAAAAAGAGATCAGAGAAATCGTAGTGATCTCAACAATACTGAAAACGTTTTCATTCAAAGAGCAGTTTAAAAAGAAGTGTGTGTGTGTGTGTGTGTGTGTGTGTGTGTGTGTGTGTGTGTGTGTGTGTTTGAATATGATGCCTTCTGCTGTAGTACACGAGTTGTACAGGCGTATGTGTCTGACAGAGAGAAGCAACCGTCAACATGTTGAACCCCACAAACGATGCACTTCCTCCTCTGGGCCAATCAGGAACAAATACGTCTGCTTGTTTTGACCTGTAACTGCAGCGCCCCCCCTTGGACCGCTGTGGAACATGCCGGATCAGTGCATCAGCGGGGAGATCGATGCGATTAGTCAATTAGGTAACGACTACACATAATTTATATTATATTACATACATACGATTTCCCTTTTTTACTATATTTTTATTTCCAAAGTGCTCTTACTGTAATACTGTAAATATTGTGCTGTTTTTTATTGTAAATAATGTGAACCTGTTATTTTGCCCTTTGCACATTCCTGTTGAGCATTGCCACTTTTTACATTTCACTGCACACCCCATGTGTGTATGTGACAAATAAACTTCTTGAACTCTGCAATCTGCACATCTGCGCCCTCTGGTGGTGGCGCTGAGGAGGAACCGCAGCTGGCAGAACACGTTTCGGACGTTCAGAAAATCCAAGACTGAAGCCGATATCTGGCAGAGGTGCTGAAGTGGTATTGAAAGCTAACGCCGACTAGCAGGAGCAACAACAGGGACAGCTTGTGTTACACAAGATAACACCACCTGCTGTGTATCTACACACTCCCACCGAGTTCAACAGATCAATTAGACTGCAGCAGACAGTAAATCTCTGTCTCACTCTGTCAGTTCCTCTTGGCACAAACACCAGATGCACACACACACACACACACACACACACACACACACGCACGCACGCACGCACGCACGCACGCACGCACGCACGCACACGCACGCACACACACACATACAAGATATACTCAGACACTCCAATTGATTTGACAATTAAGCAAAATTTCATGCTTCAATTTTTCTGAGAGAATCTGTGTGTGTGTGTGTGTGTGTGTGTGTGTGTGTGTTATACAATAGTCTGTATGTATCTTACATAACGTTATGCTACCTTGACTCGTATTCCCAGTGCTTGGCCACATAACCAGGCAAGTCAAATCAAACGACTTGAGGTTCAGTTGGTCAACGTCCCGTTTCCATGTTCTGACAGGAGAACCGCCAAAACCCAAAACCGTCTCCGGTGGATTAAGAGCCTGTTGGTGTTCTGAGCTAACAGCTTTTAGTATCCAGAGTTGGTGTCGGTTTTATGAAGGGGAAGTTCACCAACGGGTTGAAAAGGTGTAGAAGGTTCAGGAGTGGTAGCTAAACCAGTCTGGTTCAGGTCTGGTTCAGGTCTGGTAACTAAACCAGTCTGGTTCAAGTCTGGTTCAGGACTGGTAGCTAAACCAGTCTGGTTCAGGTCTGGTTCAGGTCTGGATCAGGACTGGTAACTAAACCAGTGTGGTTCAGGTCTGGTTCAGGAGTGGTAGCTAAACCAGTCTGGTTCAGGTCTGGTTCAGGTCTGGTAACTAAACCAGTCTGGTTCAAGTCTGGTTCAGGACTGGTAGCTAAACCAGTCTGGTTCAGGTCTGGTTCAGGTCTGGATCAGGACTGGTAACTAAACCAGTGTGGTTCAGGTCTGGTTCAGGAGTGGTAGCTAAACCAGTCTGGTTCAGGTCTGGTTCAGGTCTGGTAACTAAACCAGTCTGGTTCAAGTCTGGTTCAGGACTGGTAGCTAAACCAGTCTGGTTCAGGTCTGGTTCAGGTCTGGTTCAGGACTGGTAACTAAACCAGTGTGGTTCAGGTCTGGTTCAGGACTGGTAGCTAAACCAGTCTGGTTCAGGTCTGGTTCAGGACTGGTAACTAAACCAGTGTGGTTCAGGTCTGGTTCAGGTCTGGTTCAGGACTGGTAACTAAACCAGTGTGGTTCAGGTCTGGTTCAGGTCTGGTTCAGGTTAACTGAACCCGGGTCGTCAGAGTTGAAGGTAACTCCGCCCACCCGCCCCACCCCCTTTCCACCGTCAAACTACTTCCTGCTGTTTGAGTCGCGTGAGCTCCGCCCCCTGCTCCACACACATCAATGTTGCGCCTTACACTCCGTAACCGTGGCAACAAACCGGCGTGCGTCCTTACCTGTCCAGGCTCCGCGAGGATCGGGGGGGTCCCGCGAACAACAAGGGATTCAGGTCTTTGATCAGAGCATCTCCCGCCGGCCTCTGGTTCCACCTCTGGGCCAGCCGCGAGATCTTACTCTCTGACCTGACACACACACACACACACGCACACACACACACACACACACACGCACACACGCACACACGCACACACACACGCACACACACACGCACACACACACACACAGAGAAAAGATAGCAGGGAAGGTGAGAGACGGGTACAAAGAAGCAAATCACTAGAGGGGGATAGGCGAGGAAGACGAGGAAGACGAGGGTACGCAGGTCGCTTACTGACGTAGAGAAGACAGAGGAAGAGACGATCTCCTCAGACAGAGAAGAAATCCTTGAGAGGTTTTTCACCCTCGGTCGGTCCCAAGGCAACAAAAACCGAGATGGGAAACAGGTCCGAGAGAAGATGAGAGTAAGAGTCCAGAAAGTTCCTTCCTTCCTCTTTCAGGCTCCAAACAGGGAAGAAGAAACTGCAGCCCCCCCCCCCCCCCCCCCCCCGCCCCCCCCGCCCAGCCTCGTCACAACCTTGATTTCAATGCTACTTCAATACACCGTTGCAAAAAAAACAACTGAATTCATAAGTGAATTTGACACATTTTTAATACTTTCGCCAAATGTGTTTCTGCAGGCTGAAATCCCACCGGAGCCTCCGAGGGAGTAAACACCAAGAGTTAGGAGGAGGAGGAGGAGGAGGAGGAGGAGGACTGGAAGAGACAGAGTGACAGAATGCAGCAAAATTCAAAGCTGGAAAACAGCAACAGCGTCAAACAGTCCACCACATCTTGAACCGGATCCCAGTCCACCTAAACCGGTCGACTGAACCGGAGCCAGAAGTCCAATATGGAAGCGCTACACTGAGACTGGACATCAAAACCCCCTCGGGTTTAAAGTTGCTGCCAAGCTGACGGTTTATTCTTGTCTTCAAATCAAATGTTTAGATATTAAAACTCAGTAGTGGCATCAAAGTGAAAATACTCACAACAAAACCCGGAGTGAAATCCAGCTGAGAGTCCTGGATCCAGGGTGAATACAGGCTGTGCAGCAGCAGACTTAGCCCAGCTCCTGAGGATTCGCTGCTGGGTTAAATCTCTCTGCCTGACGCTGCCTCACTGCCTCTGGATCTCTAGGCTCTCCGGGGCGAGGACCTGAGCAGCGCAGCCCCAGATGTGATGCTCAATCCTGGGTGCGTGTCACTGAGAGGAGCCTCTAGCTGGTCCCTACTCTGGAGCTCGTACTCTGGCTGACTGGAAAAAAACACCTGTTCACCGGCGCGCCGAGTGAACGCATCTCGTATCGGCACACACACACACACACACACACACACACACGCTAACACACACACACACACACACACACACACACACATACATACATACACACACTGAGACCAGACCAGCGTGTGTGCACACACTGGAGAGCAACAGAGTGAATGACTGGGAGAGAGAGAGAGAGGGAGGGAGGGAGGGAAGAACGAGATAGGGATGTTTGAGAAAGAGAGCGAATGGCAGGGGTAGATGTGAGGAGGGTGTGTGTGTGTGTGTGTGTGTGTGTGTGTGTGTGTGTGTGTGTGTGTGTTGAGACCATGAAAGACCATAGATGGAGGAAGAGCTTTGAAGAGGACGAGAACAAAGGGAGGAGGAGGCAGCAGAGAGGACACGGGTGAAGATGATGCCCGATGGGAAATTCAGTTACTGCAGCAGATCAGGATGTAAGAAAAGAAAAATAATAATTTAAAAAAATAACAAAAATAAAGATATTAACCCATAAGGACCCATGGTGACACAGGTGTCACACGTCCTTTAAATGTTGGAAAATTCCTTATACAGCTTTATCCTTGATTTTAACTCATGAAGTCCCTAAGTGACAACAACGTTCATGAGTTAAAATCAAGGATAAAGCTGTATACGGAATTTTCCAACATTTAAAGGACGTGTGACACCTGTGACACCTGTGACACCTGTGTCACCGTGGGTCCTTATGGGTTAAAGTAATAATCCTCCTCATGTTCCTCTAGATCTCTGTCCTCTCCTCTCTCTGATCTCTGGACCTCAACATCATCAACCTCAACCATCATGAAGCTTCTCCATCTGCTGCTCTCAACACCCGGTGTCAGGTAGGAGAAACCCTCTGGAGACAGGAAGTGAAGCGTTTTACGTCTCAACAGAAGAAGAACTGGGTAGTTAGCATGAGCAGCGATAGCCACCGTGGCTGAACAGACAAAGAAAAGAGCGCCACCTACAGGAACTCAAACTCCATCAACAGGAAATCCAAGGAGGAAGACGTCACAGTACTGGACACACTGTTTGATTGACAGGTGATCTCTGGGAAGAGCAGTGAGGAACACCACAGTGAGGAACACCACAGTGAAGAACACCACAGTGAGGAACACCACAGTGAAGAACACCACAGTGAAGAACACCACAGTGAGGAACACCACAGTGAAGAACACCACAGTGAAGAACACCACAGTGAAGAACACCACAGTGAAGAACACCACAGTGAGGAACACCACAGTGAAGAACACCACAGTGAAGAACACCACAGTGAAGAACACCACAGTGAAGAACACCACAGTGAAGAACACCACAGTGAAGAACACCACAGTGAGGAACCTGTTGTTCTGGTTCTGATCCCTTCCGTTCATCTTATCTGTCGAAACAGCTGCTTCATGTGTGTGTGTGTGTGTGTGTGTGTGTGTGTGTGGACCAGCTCCGCTCCCAGCATGTCACTGTAATAATGTTTGTGTAAATAGCGGAGGATAATTTGCACGCCACTTAGCGAGCGACTTGTCATTTACACACACACACACACACACACACACACACACACACACACACACACACACACACACACACACACACACACACACACACACACACACACACACACACACACACACACACACACACACACACAGTCATGAAAAACTGAAAAACATCTTCAGTCAAACCAGATCCTGTTGGATCCCTAATCCCCCCGTATCCATGTCAGTATTGATGATGGTTAAAGAGAACCAGAAGATCACAGGTTCGATCCCGCCAACAGCCGTTAGTGTCCTAAAGCAAGGGAACGAACAGCCTGCCTGATCGGCTCCATCAATCCATAAAGTCCAGATTTAAAGGCACTATAGATCCCATCATCCAGAGGATCATTCGGTCTCCAATCCACATACAAACTTTCTGATCCAACCAGGAAGTGCAGGCAAGTCGGACAGACGGCAGGCGGCTCAATCAATCCCATCAATCAATCACCAATCAGCACCAATCAATCAATCCTACTCAAACGAGACAAGTGAGACGAGGCGTTCACTGTCAGGACTGTAAATATGACGATGAAGCGCTGGTGCGTGACCGGGGTGGTGATCGGATTTTAATGTGCCGACCGCACGTTCCTCCGACTCGACCTCAACGTTCTTCTGTCATGCTGGTTTTGAAAATGTGCATCAGAGCGGTTACACATTTACACTCTTATCCACATGAGTGAGTAGGTCGGGGGAGGGAGGGGCTTCCAGTCTTGCTCAAGCACATTTCAACAGGATTTCCAACCTTTATTTCTTCTTCTTCTTCTTCTTCTTCTTCTTCTTCTTCTTCCCGCCATTTTTATTCCTAGTTGTGTTATTGCATTATTGTTATTGCTGCTGTGAGAATTAATAAAGCACCTAGCTAGCTAGCCTGCGTCCCTCCAGTTCTGCGACCGTCAACTAGCCATCCCAGAGGACAGGATGTCAAAGGTCACGCGCTGGGTTTGAACCTGTGATGTTGGGAGTACATGGTGGATTCCCAGGTATCTGAACAACTCTTTTTACAACACACGTTTTTACGGTTCTGGAAAACTACCGACCTCCTGAGACGTCCACATTTCTCCATGGAGAGACTTAAAGGAAAAGTTCACCCCCAAACGAAAAGTCCCACGTTAGTCAAAACTGAAGTTCGTACGACAAACACACAGGAGTTAGCTGCTGCAGTGGACTCTTAGCTTTCCCTCAGAGACCTGAATGGGGTCTGGCAGCATCAGAGGGTTTTGTAACCGACCGATTAAAACCGAGACTCCGAAAAGCCAATAGAGAAGAGTCGGCACCTTTTTTCTTGTTTTAGTTTCCACGATACAAACAATGAAGTTCCCGCTTCCTCTATGGAGGGTTAAATGTGACAAGATTAAATAAATAAATCATTAAATAAATCATTAAATGTAGAAATCATTAAATAAATGTGGAAATAATTAAATAAATGTGGAAATAATTAAATAAATGTGGAAATGAACAATTAAATATATTATATTTCCCATTTTAATTAATTAATTGTTCATATATTTCCCCTTTTATTTAATGATTTATTTAATGATTTATTTATTTAATATTGTCACATTTAACCCTCCATATTCCTCAACGTAGAAGAGCGCTACATAAGGAGCTCAACCCGGTTTGGCTACAAAACACTCAGATGCTGTTTCAACAACCCGATTCATCCACTTGGATGTTTGGTAGAAGGCTGACATGGTGCTGCCGGGACTCGCCCACTGTGAGTTTGGTGGTTATATGAACTTCAATGGCGCGTCTGCAGACATGGGGGGTGAGCAGATGATGACAATTTTCATTTTGATGAATTGGAAGAAATTTGAAAAATCAATTATCAAGCCGTGTGGATACGATATTGCCAGCGAGCCGCCGCCTCTCGCTCCCTCAGTGTTCAATTCCAGCTCCACTTCACTTTCTCTCCACGGCTGTTAAACAGAATCAGGTTTGGCAAATGAGCTGATGGAGGAGGAGACGTCGGTTTCAAACACGATGACACCAACAGTCATTTGTTTGGTTTATTATGTTCTGGGTGTTTTCATGGTAAATCTAACGGTAAGATGAAGCTGCGCCGAGCCAATAAAACCGTTCGCTCAGAAGAGCCGCTACTAGAGGACGGCGGCGGTAAAGACGTTCCCTGTAGTCGGTGTCGTTTCTCCTTTTTATCATTTTATAAATTCAGTTATTGCAGCAGAAAAAAATTATAATAATAAAAAAATTACAAAAATAAAGATACTAATTAAGATATTAATTAATTAATAAGATATTAAAGTAATAATCCTCCTCATGTTCCTCTAGATCTCTGCCCTCTCCTCTCTCTGATCTCTGGACCTCAACATCATCAACCTCAACCATCATGAAGCTTCTCCATCTGCTGCTCTCAACACCCGGTGTCAGGTAGGAGAAACCCTCTGGAGACAGGAAGTGAAGAACAGCACAGTGAGGAACACCGCAGTGAGGAACACCACAGTGAAGAACACCACAGTGAAGAACACCGCAGTGAAGAACACCACAGTGAGGAACACCACAGTGAGGAACACCACAGTGAGGAACACCACAGTGAAGAACACCACAGTGAGGAACACCACAGTGAAGAACACCGCAGTGAAGAACACCACAGTGAGGAACACCACAGTGAGGAACACCGCAGTGAGGAACACCACAGTGAAGAACACCACAGTGAGGAACACTGCAGTGAAGAACACCACAGTGAGGAACACCGCAGTGAGGAACACCACAGTGAAGAACACCACAGTGAGGAACACAACAGTGAGGAACACAACAGTGAAGAACACCGCAGTGAGGAACACCACAGTGAAGAACACCACAGTGAGGAACACTGCAGTGAAGAACACCACAGTGAAGAACACCACAGTGAGGAACACAACAGTGAGGAACACCACAGTGAAGAACACCACAGTGAGGAACACAACAGTGAGGAACACAACAGTGAGGAACACCACAGTGAGGAACACCAAAGTGAAGAACACCACACCACCCTTTTTCTTCATCAGGTTTTTATCATTGGCAAATAAAACGAAAGCTAAAACCCGAAGCTTTGTGATTGACCTTTTACAGGACAAACCCACACAGAAGAAACGCCTGACTGAATAACTGAACGTCTATATTATGGTTATTACGGTATATCTGGTTACCGATGACTGTTCAAGTGTCCAGTTACTTCAAGTAATCACTGTAATATAAATGGTCTATTGTGTCCTCTCTTGGGAACATCAAAATATCATTGCTTCCATTTCCATGTTTCCAAGTAGATCTGCTTCTGATCTACTGGATCATCTGCAGCACAACGACGGCAGTTTCATTGTCATGTTGAGCGGCGACGGGGAAATTGCCCAGGATGTGAATGGATGCCAACAAACAATATTGTTTTGACACCACAGAAAAAAACGCCAAACAATTAATCTGTCAGCACCACGCCAGGCTCTGCCAAAGGAGAGCCGTGCCGCAACCGACGCCGGCTGCTGATTGGCTCAACGCTGCCTCAGGAAAGCTCTGTTTCCATGGTTCCCATTAAGGACCAACAGGTGAAGAGGAGAGGGGGGTGGGTAGAGAGAGAGAGAGAGAGAGAGAGAGAGAGAGACTATGCAGGGTTCCTACAGTTTCAATTTAAAAAAAAAAATTCCCAGACATTTCTTGATCTGATCTGCAGATTTTGCTGTTATTATTATTTAACTCAACTAACTCGTCACTCTGTAGACAAACATCAGGACACGAGGTGACAACAGTCTGAAACCACAGGAAACGTCGAGTCATGTCGTCAAGTTGTCAGGACAAAAAAAATCCCATTTTCTTCCGAACGTTTTTATGCAATTTCTAAATCGAACAAAACCTGGAAATAACCAAATTATTTTCCCAAACATTCCCAGACTCTCCAGACCATGAGAGTACAGGTCTGAGGTTTGTGTGTGTTTCTGAGGTGTGTGTGTGTGTGTGTGTGTGTGTGTGTGTGTGTGTGTGTGTGAGTGTGTGTGTGAGTGTGAGAGCATGCACATAATGCACTGCCTATTGTGTAAATGAACACCAGCACCAGGTATCATGGAGAGGAGGGAAGTGTAAAGCTCCTCTACTGTTCTAACAGAGGACAAGATGTTCCTTCCTGAGGTGTTATAAAACAACACTGTCACTTGGGCCTGGTGTGTTCAGGGGCACTAGGAAATCAGGGCTTTCACCCTAGAAATAAATGAGAAATGACATCCAGAAAAAAAACTCCCAGTGCAAAACATCTGCTCTGTTATTTTCATTCGTTTGATTCGCGGCTGCCTGACCAGATTCTGTAAACTCACATCATTTAAATCACGCCACAATAAAAGTCTCATTTGTGACACGATTATTATTTCACGATTACTGGCAACATCCAGACGCAGAAGGGGTAATGCATCTGTGGGGGTTGACGGGGCTGGTGATCAATACCAACCCTAACCCTAGCCCAACGGTCACAATGATTTCTGGAACAAAAACTCCCAGTGGAGTTTCAACACACGTCTCTGGTGGATCTTTGGCTCCGCCCACTGAGGTTTAACTCAACCAGCGTATTTAATTACAGATTATTTCTGTCTAAATCTCCAGTCTGAAGGGTTTCACCGGGGGTCCGACAGCACGGCGCTGACACTGCCAGGGTTGGAGGGTCAAGGTGTCCTCTAGGGCCCATCAGATACACACTGAGATGCAGACAGACATGCAGAGAGACAGACAGACAGCCATCCAATGAGAGCTTTAGAATGACCTACAGGTCAAAGGTGACCCCCTGGGGTCATCTAGCCAGGCTGCAACCGAGAGGAGTGGGGAGCTACTAATCTTCTACAGCTGACTGACACACACACACACACACACACACACACACACACACACACACACACACACACACACACACACACACACACACACACACACACACACCTGACCACACACGTGGGTAGCGTCCGACAGCCTTCAGCCGCGACTTGTCAGACAAAAAGCTTCGATCTGAAAGACACTTTTCCGCTGGACCGAGGTAAGTGGTGCATTAAAGACCATTACGTAAACCCCATCACCCTCTCGCTGAAAAGCCTCGCCTTGTAAAATATGTGAGTCAGACATCTCAAGCGAGTCCATTTCACCAATGTCGATGAGGATGATGAGGATGATGAGGATGAGGAACGAGAACACGGCAGCGGATTTCTTTGCGACGGTCGCCTGTGAAACAAAACCTGCCTGATTACTCCATCGCCTACTTCAGGTCACTACGCCTTAATGCTGCAACACAATAAAGGACAGAAGAAGAAAACGGGGGGGGGGGGGGGGGGGGGGGGGGACAAGACGGCGGCGGGGTTTTGGATGCGTTCACAGAAACCGGTGAAATAAACGTCGTGATTGGTGTTAATTACCAGGAGCGATTACGACTGAAAGCAGCGGTTTCACAGACACGAATCCACGCGTCTCTCTCTCTCTCTCACTCACACACACACACACACACACACACACACACACACACACACACACACACACACACACACACACACACACACACACACACACACACACACACACACACACACACACACACACACACACACACACACACACACACAGTCTGAGTTTATTTTATTAGGTGTTGTGATGAGTTCACAGCAGGCTCATAACTGCTTCCCTTTGTACGGGGGCCTGGTCACGATCCTGCAGTGAAGATGAGTAAGCATGACTTTAATGGAGCGTATGCATGTGTCTGCAAGTATAGGTGTGTGCATGCAGGTACGTGCGTGCGCGTGTGTGTGTGTGTGTGTGACGCGTGACTTTCCCAGCAGCACCTCGGGGGGGGGCGCGCGACAAGACAGGAAGTGACGAGCATCAGTCAGAGGAATGCCAAGCATGGGATGATCCTCCGCTGACGGCAACACGTCCTGGCAGAGTGCCTTGGACCAAGACCCTGAACGCCTCTCGAACAGCGTGAAGGCTGAGAGATGTTCAAGGAGCATCGGAGGCTGAACAGCAGCTAGACGAGCCTCAAGAACACACTGGAAATAAACGTCTGTACGTAGTCATGGTGTGTGTGTGTGTGTGTGTGTGTGTGTGTGTGTGTGTGAGGCTGGTTTAGTACATAAAACATCTCTTTATTCTTTTTGAATGAAGTAAAGTTGAGTCAATATTTGCAGCTATTCTGTTTTGACGATATGAAGTAGATTCTGACGTGAGTTGAAGAAGTGAGTTTCTTCAGGTCTGTGAATGATGATGTGTGGCGGAGGACAGGAACGCCGACGGACCCAAACCCCCCCGCGGCTACGAAAGTGGAGCAGTCCGACTCGTTTGCCCTCCAACCCGTTGACAGGCTGCAGAATATGAGAAGGTGAGATGACCCAGACCTCCTTGTTGGTTGCAGAGCTGATTTGCTTCTTATGGTTGCAGATAAAAGAGACACGAGGAGTAGGGGTGACTAAAATATGACTAAAAATCAATATCGCAATTATTTCAAACTTTTACCTCGATTACGATTAATGAACGATTCTTTTATTTGTTTTATTTTGAAATGTGTTTTATTTTGAAATTGACCGGATGCTCTATGCCGTTCCTGTGTCTGACTTCCTGCCCGGCTTGACACATCGGCAAAAACGACCGGTCCAAACCACGGCGTTACTGGACGGGGCGGAGGGACGTGACTGAATACCACGTAGTATTTTTCAAGTACATGAACGCAGTATTGGGGAGAGAGGGCAGGACTCAGCGTTGAGGAGGAGGACGGAGCGAACCGGCCCGTTAAATTACTCCACACTCAACAAGTCACAACCGCCACAGCCCCGCCGACGACGCACACAGGAAACAACAAAGAGAGAGAGAGAGAGAGAGAGGGAAGGGAGGCGAGAGGAGGAGAGGCATCAAGAGAGCGGGAGAACGAAGCGAAGGAGGTGCAGGAACCAATATACCGAGAGGATGGAAGGAAAGAGACGAGCGCGTGGGAGGGTTGAAAAGAGAGAGAGATGAAACAAAAGAACAATCACAGAGAGAGAGAGAGAGAGAGAGAGAGAGAGAGAGAGAGAGAGAGAGAGAGAGAGAGAGAGAGCTCTAATGAACCGATGAGTCAGAAAACTTCCAGTCACGACAAATTCTACTCTGGCTACATCTATTGTGTGTGTGTGTGTGTGTGTGTGTGTGTGTGTTGTTTCAGGTAACCACGTGTACAACAGAGTGAGGTCGGTACTCAATGTGAACACACACACACACACACACACACACACAAACACACACACACACACTCTCCAACCAGAACAATCTAACCTTACCTTCAAACATAATGGGCTATGAGAGAGACTGAGGTGAGAGAAAGAGAGAGAGAGAGAGAGAGAGAGAGAGAGAGAGAGAGAGAGAGAGAGAGAGAGAGAGAGAGAGAGAGAGAGAGAGAGAGAGAGAGAGAGAGAGAGAGAGAGAGAGAGAGAGAGAGAGTGTTTATTGAAATGGCTCAATAAAGGTTTGTGATGAAACGTTCTGAGGTTCTCCACCGCGATGCTCAGCTAGCGGAGCTGTGGTAGTAACCAGCAGAACGTACCGGGACCAGGAGGAGAACCAATAAGAACCTCAACATACTCAACATCTCTTCTGCTGCAGGACACTCGTCTATGGCGTTATATTTGTGCCACATTGCTGAGCAAAAATCTGTTCTGTCAGCGCTCAACTCTGCCTGCACGCTCACTCAACACAGCGTTACAATGTGCCACAAAACCAGCCAATCACAGACTTGGGGAAAGTAATCCTGATTATCCAATCAGGCTGCTTCCACAAACTTTGGGATTTTCGCATGAAGAGAATTTTCGATGATATTAGCTGCAACAGAGCGCAACAGGGACCGCCCACTTTTTTTATTCATTCATTTACTCCAGAGACGTTTCAGAAAATCCTTCTATAAAGAGTTTTAAGGAACCAAGACAACCAGCTAGACGATGAATCGAGACATAAAACATTTGATTCTGAGCAAAAAAAAAGATTGGAAAACGGAAGAAAAGGCAAACGTACAAGACTGTGTACATCATTATTTATGAAGTGAAGGAACTACTCATCCCATAATCCATTGCGAATGATACTTTTCCAAAAACTTCCAAACTAACGATAGTTTAGCTTCTTCTTGAATTTAACATTTGTCAATAACCCAGGGTTAAAGTTAACCCTTTGGGCTAACAAATTCAAGTGTGAAAAGCCAAACAAAAGCACCCCGGAACATGGTGCTAAGAACAATAGTGTGAAATGTTGTGGGGTTAGAATGTAACAGGTTAGAATGTAACAGGTTAGAATGTAACAGGGTTAGAATGTAACAGGGTAGAATGTAACAGTGTTAGAATGTAACAGGTTAGAATGTAACAGGTTAGAATGTAACAGGGTTAGAATGTAACGGGTTAGAATGTAACAGGGTTAGAATGTAACGGGTTAGAATGTAACAGGGTTAGAATGTAACAGGTTAGAATGTAACAGTGTTAGAATGTAACAGGTTAGAATGTAACAGGTTAGAATGTAACAGGTTAGAATGTAACAGTGTTAGAATGTAACAGGTTAGAATGTAACAGGTTAGAATGTAACAGGTGTTAGAATGTAACAGGGTTAGAATGTAACAGGTTAGAATGTAACAGGTTAGAATGTAACAGGTGTTAGAATGTAACAGGGTTAGAATGTAACAGGTTAGAATGTAACAGGTTAGAATGTAACAGGTGTTAGAATGTAACAGGTTAGAATGTAACAGGGTTAGAATGTAACAGGTTAGAATGTAACAGGTTAGAATGTAACAGGTGTTAGAATGTAACAGGTTAGAATGTAACAGGGTTAGAATGTAACAGGTTAGAATGTAACAGGTTAGAATGTAACAGGTGTTAGAATGTAACAGGTGTTAGAATGTAACAGGTTAGAATGTAACAGGTTAGAATGTAACAGGTTAGAATGTAACAGGGTTAGAATGTAACAGGGTTAGAATGTAACAGGGTTAGAATGTAACAGGTTAGAATGTAACAGGTTAGAATGTAACAGGGTTAGAATGTAACAGGTGTTAGAATGTAACAGGTTAGAATGTAACAGGGTTAGAATGTAACAGGTGTTAGAATGTAACAGGTTAGAATGTAACAG
>JAXDDW010000235.1:345000-394934 GCA_034670385.1 Hoplostethus mediterraneus
TGAAAAAACTGATACCAGGCATTGCAGGAGGGGACATTATTTAAAGTGGTATATAAAGGCAAAATGAAAAGTGCTGCATACAGTAAGAGGACCAGGATGGGTTACATTAGCATTTGCTCTGTAGAAATCATTCCTCCCCCTCAGTCAGAGGAGCTGAAACCACAGATTTGCAGGGTCTTGTGTATATGAGGGAGGTTGTGTATTCATCTTTGATATAAAAAATGAAAATAATGGAAACTGTGGATGACATTAGCATCTAGTCACGACGATCTTCAAGCTCAAGGATTTCATGACTGATCTCGCATTCATTCCTATAAAATTGCAAATGTGTGAATTCGACTTAATGCACCTTCTCAAACGGCTTCTGCTTCGGGGACAGAAAGAAAGGTCTCGTCCGCCAGGTAGTTCATATATTATATTACACCACGAGGACGTCGGGGTTGACCATGTTCCTGTAGAGGTAAGAGCAGCCCCACCTGGATAGATTTGTTCTGAACATTCAAGGCCTTCATGGAAATCAGAAATGAGTCTCCAGTCCTTTACATGAGGCAAGTGGAGATTTGAAGACCTTGTCCATCCGGAGGTAGCAGCGTTTCACCTGGTCTGTTGAGCAAACTGACATATTTGCCTGCTGTCTGCCTCCAGGGTCTTTACTGACTGAACTCCGTCGGATTGGATGCAGAGACAAGAGACTTTCCCACCGAGTTGGTTCAGAGTCTACAAGAAGTACCAAGCACGACGAGTTGGTTTAAACATGACGAAAACGTTCACAGGTGGTTCAACTTCACAGTCACAGAATTCAGTTTCTACAAATGTAAAACTGAGAAATCATTTTTTTCCAGATTCCACAAACAGCGATAATCCTTTGTTATCCATGAGGACAACTGGCACAATTCCCACAGACAGTCTGACGGTCCGGAAACGCAGCCGGCGCTGATGCTCCAGGTCCGTTTACCACCGGAGAAGAGTTCGGACCGGCGGGCCTCGGGTTCGAATCTGACTGAAACTCCAAAAACCTTGAAACTGGTTTTCCCAATTCTTTACATCCAAATGGTGAAAGAAAACCATCAAGCTGAACAGTGTAGCATCACTGCAGCTGCTGTAGACGTACAGACGTACAGGGTCTCTGTTGAAGAACTGCTGTGACAACGTGACGCTTCGCTTTGCTTCAGATTGCCAGAAGGTACGATGAGCGCTCCGCTAATTGGCTGGTTGAGCAGCACCGGCATTTTGTGTGTTACAACATAATAATTTGGCGCTGAAGCATTCAAGAGGAAATTGCCCGTTTCATTAGCGCAGGGCAGATGCAGGACGGGTGCGTGAAAGCCGACTCAACATCTGGACAACCACTCGACTCGAGCGCCCGGTTCGTTTTTATGACGGCGCCACAAAGCAGATCGGCGCAGGCCGTCGTGTGGAAGGACACTGTGAGGTCTGCTGGATGCACAGGAGGAGGGGCTAGTTTGATTCAATGGAAGGGTGGTAGGGGAGGGGTGGGGTGAAAAATGTTCCGTCGCCTTGACAACCGAAGAGAACACTGTGTGGGAAAATTACTGTTTGCAGATGAGCGCCCGCTCGCTCGGCTCTCTGAGGTCTCCTCCCCCTTTTCACCTCGGGACAGGAAAGGCCTGGAGATGCACAAGCGTAAAAAAAACGCTTCAGATCTGCTTCCTGCACCGAAACGCCAAAAACCTGCGTGATTATATTCTATCAGCTTTAGATTTCCTGACTTGGCACTTCTGTCTCTCGCATCATTCTTATTTCTCCAGAGTTTCTCCGTCTAACATGATGAATATATACATTTATATATATATATCTATATATATATAAATGGGTCGCAGGGATATTTAGTTTCATCTGCTGTCAGCTCACTGTGACTCCTCACTGTCGGTGCCTTGTAATGTTGGAAGAATTCAAGCTCATTCTACTGATGAAGTCGTTGCAATTCACTCCAGATGAGAGCTAAATGCCCGAAGACGAATTTTCCATTTTATTCAATGACTCTCTCCCCTGCTCCACCATCTCCCCCTCGCACGACCTCTCTCTCTCCTCTGGATCGTGATGATGGCAGCAGCAGGAAGTGTCGGCGGTGTCGTTCTGTGCTGAAGACAGATGCTTTGCCCCCCGCCGGCCGCGAGATGAGATTATAACTCACCCCGCAGGAAGGGATCTGTCGACTGCACACTGCTGCCTGCGAGCGCCACCAGACACCCGGACACACGACGCCGCCGCCGCAAACACAACACGCCGCACGGACTTGAAACTCATATGCGTGCAAACAAAAACAAGGAAGACACACAAACTCAAAAACATCAAGTGGGAAGAAGAAGAGAGACTGACGGATCGGACACCTTGGACACCAGAAGCAACCCGACATGGTGCGGAGACAGGAACAGGAAGGACAGAGACAGGAACAGGAAGGACAGAGGAAGACGGAGACAGGAACAGGAAGGACAGAGACAGGAACAGGAAGGACAGAGACAGGAACAGGAAGGACAGAGGAAGACGTCGTCGTGGCGACCGGCTCTCTCAAGTCCTTTCACGTCTGTCCTTCTCCCCTCCCTTGTTTTCCCGGTGAATCCGAGTACATTTCATTCACTTGACAGGGTATTTGTCTCCGGGGCTGAGGTCCTCACCAAGGTCCTCCTATGTTCTCGCTACTCTGAGCTGATACAAAGTACGATGGGTTCTTCTGAGCACGTGAGGTTGTGATTGGTTACGATCACGTGGACAGAGACCGAGCTGCCTCAGCCACCTGAGGAAATACTAACATACAACAAAGTATGCTTTCCAAGTCTCCTTCTACCCATAATGCCTTGTGTTCTGGGGTGGTTTCCTGTAGCTGGTTGGATCCCGTTCTCTCTCCTAACGAACCACCACAGTTCTCTTCTACCCATAATGCCTTGTGTTCTCTTGTTAGAGGACTGAGACGTTTTCAGGCGTTGTTGTTGTTGTTGTCACCTGGAGACCAACCAGCTACAGGAGGAAACGCCGCAGAGCTTAATAAACCCACCAGAACATGCTGTCTGTGAACGCACCATTTTGGTTCCTAGGCTCTGTATCTGTTGGTGATACTTTTCCTCTTTCAGTCAAATGTGTTTTTTTTCTCTTTTGTGTGATCAACAAGTCTTACAGTCATCCAGTCACCATCTGTGCGTCACTCTGCCCCCCGGGTACACCGAGTCCCGGTCGATGCCGTTCACTCCCACAAACTCAGAGCCGTTCTGCCTCACAGGAAATGTGTCACCAGAGCAGCGATGGTGACGTGACTCCGCCCACACCGAGGCCCATATGATGAAAACCTTCACGACGTTGCTCCACTACCGGCAGCCGCCTCATTGATTGATGATTGATCCTTTGACGTGTGGATCAGTGTTTATTCATCTGTCTGTTCTGTCCATCACATCACTCATCACATTTATCACCAAATGGGGAATGATGCATCTCCCCCCCCCCCCCCCCCCGCCCCCCCAGGCAGGCCTCGCATCACCGCAGCCACAGAGCGAATGAATCCTCGTTACTGATGGAAGCCCCGCCCATCACCTCCATCCTCCATCTGTCTCACACCTGATTAATATTTGGATTGAACTTCAGGCGCCGCCGTCGCCCCGGGAGACGCCGTCGCCCCGGGAGACGCCGGAGGACCCGGTCCCTGGAGACGGACGGGGGAGGCAGCGGGTTCAATTAATGCTGCCGTGCGATTGGCTGGAATGGACTAACCTTTACTGTTCATCAAGATAACAGACGGCAGGGGAAGAGGGTGTGTGTGTGTGTGTGTGTGTGTGTGTGTGTGTGTGTGTGTGTGTGTGTGGCTACAATGTGATGTGAGTGACGATATATACAAATATATATAATCTATAAAAAATATATTCGTGTTATTATAAAATACTATTAAAATAATATTCTCTCTCTCTCTCTCCCCTGTGAAATCATTTTCAGCATCTTCAGCTGCCAAAATCTCATAGTGGTGTTTGTGATCCCGGCGATTCCTCCGGCTGTACATAACCCTCTCACACACACACACACTCTCTCTCACACACACACACACACACACACACACACAAACTTTACCACTAATTTGAACTAATATAACCTCGTTCTCTCGCACACATACCCTCGCCTCCACACTCCCTCTCCCTCTCTCACACACACACACACTCTCTCTCTTTCACACACACACACACACACACACACACACACACACACACACACACTCCCTCTCACACCACCTCCGATCAAGCCTGACCACAGACAGCTGAGTGCCGTGCCCCCCCCCCCCCCCCCCTCCCCAATACTTCTCACTTCACGTTGCTAATTTGAACAAGGCTTTATTCTGATATTCTGCGGTGCTGGACTGTAGCGTGGTTGTTGGGCCTCGCCGGGCTAATTAGGCCAGCAATGCTAGCATTCATGGCCCGGCGAGGAGCCTGCAGACGGGGGAGAGGCTGAGCGGTCCCTCCTGGCCCTGGCACCTCCACCCGCCGGGTGAGCGACAAGCGGACTGGCGTGGGCGTGGATCGGGCGTGGCGAGCCCCGCCCACCCGACCGCGCTCACGTGTACTCCGTGTTTTTATCTTTCTGCAGTTCAACTTGACTTCAGTCACCGAGGGTTGTACCGGAGAGCAGAAGCGCCAGTGTTGTGTTTGGAAGGGAGCCGCAGCGTGGAGCGTTCAGGGCCCCGGTCCCCAGTAGGACAGTTCAGTGGCGGATTCATATTCCCATAATTAGGGATTCATCATTTTAGCCAGAACCAGAACAAAACCAGTCCCGCGCAATTTGGCGAAGCATGACTCGCTTGTTACACGATGTCTCCCTCTACCCATAATGCCTTGCGCGTTTTTGGGGTGGTGTAATAAACCCGCCAGAACACGCTGGCTGTGAACGCAGCCCAAGATTCGCGGCCGTGAGCCGAGGCTGCCTGGGCTGGATGTGTCTGCACCTCGACAAATCAGCTCTCTCTCCCTCCCTCACCCCTCCCTCCCCCGTCCCTCCCCCGTCCCTCACCCCCCTCCCCCCTCTTAACCATGTGTACAGACAGACAGGCATGTATACACTCATACATACATCCAGTACAGTGTGCAGCATGTCAGCAACACATCAGGATATTATTCCCTTTCATTATACATTGCTCAGTGTGTGTGTGTGTGTGTGTGTGTGTGTGTGTGTGTGTGTGTGTGTGTGTGTGTGTGTGTGTGTGTGTGTGTGTGTGTGTGTGTTGTTTTTAGGGATTAGGCTTAATAAGACGGCAGTCTGACTTTATGGAGCTCATGTTTCATGCTGGAGTAATTCATGGACTCGGAGCAGCGGAGCAGCTTAATGGATGTTCAGAAACACTTGCTTGACTTGTGCCCTGATATGATTGGCCCCGCAGGAATGAGGCTGCTTAATACACCACTGTGTGTGTGTGTGTGTGTGTGTGTGTGTGTGTGTGTGTGTGTGTGTGTGTGTGTGTGTGTGTGTGAGAAGACGGCGAGCTGGGCTTGAGACAAATGTATGAGTAAACAGATCACACCCCCTCCTGGACTGACTGAACGTATGAAACATATTTCTGTTACATAAGGAAAACGCTCCATAAATAAACAAGGACCCGCTTCAAGCCCCGCCCCCTGCCCCCCCCCCCCCCCCGCAGCCCACAAATTATTAACCTGTCCCTTCCCACCGTCATCCATCACTCCTTATTTAAGTGACATAATTAAACACAGAACAATCTGTCTGTCTGTCTGTCTGTCTGTCTGTCTATCTCTCTATCTGTCTCTATCTGTCTGTCTGTCTCTATCTGTCTGTCTGTCTGTCTGTCTCTGTCTGTGTCTCTGCCTGTCTGTCTGTCTGCTAACCTAGATAACTAGCTAGCTCCTCTCTTGTCTTCTTCACTGGTCTTCAGTCTAACCTTACTTAGCCAGAAACACTGTGGTTCTTTGGCCCCGCCCACTGAGGTTTAACTAGCCAATCAGAATATGATATTTTGTAAATGGTAATGTGCAGGTTGACCGGGGACGGAGGACAATCGGGGTCACGGTCTCTATTACAAAAGATAAATAATGACAACTGCCTCTTCAGCCCCCAGATGATTGCTTTACACACACACACACACACACACACACACACACACACACACACACACACACACACACACACACACACACACACACACACACACACACACACACACACACACACACACACACACACACACACACACACACACACACACACACACACACACACACACACACACACTCAAAACTGATCATCTGGTTTTCTGTTTAGTTGTTCAGTCTGCAGCAGCAGGTTGAGGTTGAGGTTGAGGTTGAGGTTGCTTGCTGCCTATCTCCGCCTGCATCTCCTCCACAGACAATAAAGTCTTTTCTATTTATTTTTTTTTGCATGATGGAAAAAGGAGTGTCATCTTGATTAAATTGTCATAGCCCTTCTCAAACTTTTCCACTTGAGATTTAAAAGCTTTAGCTGAGAGAGAGAGAGAGAGAGAGAGAGAGAGACAGAGAGAGAGAGAGAGAGAGAGAGAGAGACAGAGAGACAGAGAGAGAGAGACAGAGAGAGAGAGAGAGAGAGAGAGAGACAGAGACAGAGAGACAGAGAGACAGAGAGAGAGAGACAGAGAGAGAGAGAGAGAGAGAGAGAGAGAGAGAGACAGAGAGAGAGAGAGAGACAGAGAGAGAGAGAGAGAGAGAGAGAGAGAGACAGAGACAGAGAGACAGAGAGAGAGAGAGACAGAGAGAGAGAGAGAGCAGAATCATTTGTTTATCAAACCTTATTGTCTAAAGTAGTCGAGGCGAAGAGAGAGGAGAGTAGAAACGTCAATCTAGTTCCCACAAAAAAGCTCCGATTCCTCCAGAGGAGCGAAGAGACTCGAGTCTGCCCCCTGTTGGTGTCGGGGGGGAAACAAGCCTCCATCAACACCACCAGACAGAAACTCTTCAGCCCACAAGCTGTCCAGCTTCTGCCTCCGTCCACCAATCAGACAAAGCAGGTTCGGTGTCCCGGCCGTTAAAGTCAGCAGATATTTGACTTCAAGTAAAAAAACAGCAGGTTGGTTTTACTGTAAAACACTTTTACAATCCGACCACTTTCAGTACAGAACCAGTTTATAGGGTGTGATAAGTGTGTACAGGGTGGATCCAGTGTGTGTGTGTGTGTGTGTGTGTGTGTGTCCAACAAATCAAAAGGTTTCAAGGTTTCCAGTCAGAATAACAAACACAGTAAAAACCTCGTAGGTCCGTTTGCTTCTCCTGCTAGATTTGGTCTTTTTGGCCTTTGCGGCGCCCCGTAGTGGTTCACTGGACAGATGATGCAGTCACCCCTTCGGCCATTCGGTGAATAAAGGAAAACGCCTCGGGGGGAGAGGAAACTCAGATGGGTGGAAAGCCCAACCTGGTGAACAGTGGAGGTTGAGGTGTTTTGCTGTGCTGCGGTGTGGGAGGTCTGGCTGGTTATCCACACGTGTTACTGGGACTGGGACAAACAGTAATAACCATTTAAAATGCCAAAACACAGTAAGATGCATCACCGCCCCGAGCGCCACGCACGGCTGAGCCGATGAGTGAAGCCAGAAACAGAAACAACGTGGAGAGCAGAAAGAAACAGAAACACGAGGATCAGAAACGAGAAGCCAACAGGAAATCAACGGGGAGCCAGAAGGAGACCGGACCAACCGGGAAGCCTCCCCATACACACATGGAATATATGACATATATATGGAATATATGACATATATATGTAATATATGACATATATATGTAATATATGACATATATGCCCCTATATCAGCGAGCGATATTGCCATATATGTTACATATAAGGCAATTTATTATTACCACATACATACATCCTCTGGATGTATGATGATATAGGTTTTAACATATATTGTATATGTACATATATTAAAAACTTGTATTGTATGAATTTGTATATGGTATTAAATGTTACAACCATAAATGTTAACAATACATGTTTAATTTATATATTTATATATGTTTATTAAAACAACATATATAACATAAACATATGCCTCTCCTCGTTAGTAGAGTGGTTAGTACACCGAGTAGACCGGGGTTCAATTAGAGCAGGTAGAGCGGGTCGGCCTCTATCAGAAGATCGTAGGTTCGATCCCCGGCTCCCCAGTCCACACGTCCCGATGGTCAGACCAGCTTGCATGGTAGCTCACTGCCATGGGGGTGAATGGGTGAATATATATGAGAGGCATATACTGTAAAGCTCTATATAAATACAGTCCATTTACCATATGGGCTAGACATATATGTACATAATATGCTATGCATATATTTGTATATTATACAAATACATATATGTTATGTGTATAAATAATTATATACGTGACATATATGTCACAAAATTCCTTATACATACATAAACATATATATTTGTATGGGCTAGACATATATGTCATAAATAGGTTTCATATATAGTTTGTACATACATGTACATATATGTTTTTCCTTCATATGTACATATATTTCATATATGGAAATGTACTATATGTACATATAGTACATTTCCGTATGGGTCGCGCTGACAGTCAGCTCTGAAACACCGCGCGGTAATGAAAAGGCTCTGGAGGGGAGCGCCGCCCTCCCAGCATGCTTCACTTCCCTCCGGCTCTTCTGCACCGCCGGGCTCGCCACCTGTCGCCTCCTCCGCCCAGCAGCCAAACTTTCCAACGGAGACAAAAGGCAAACTACCCCTCTGTTTTACGACACCAAAGGCAAACACCCGGAGGTGGGAGGATTTTCCATCGGCGGGGCGGCGAAGAGACAAAACACTGGAATATCTTTGTCACCACGTTGTCACTCGGTGGCCCAGAACGCTGTCATGTACCTGGACAGCTCAGGCAGAACGTTTACCGTCACTTCCCAATGACAACAGCAGCTCTCGTGAAACCTCCTAGGAAAGCTTCAGTTGTTTCCCCGAACGTTCGATGGATCTCTTTGTGCCACGGAAGCAGATTCAGGGTGGGATGAAGGGTTTGACTGATCTGGTTTGTTTTGGGAAGGCCGGTACTGAAACTGCCAATAGCAGATATTCTGTGCCAATATTCAATATCTTAAAAACAGCATTTAGACCATCATGGACACCACAACTCACTGAAGACTGATGAAGTCATGAAACCATTACAATTAAACAAATGAAGATGTTCAGGTTCTCCAGACCCGGAACAGGAACCTCATTCACATCAGAGGTGGACCACATGACCCGCCGAGGTCCGATATCAAATAAAAGGCCTGTTGGTGTAACCTCAGTCTGATATCATCTACCCATGACCAGTAGATTATCCAGATGGATTATCCTCTACGGCAGTGGTTCCCAATCCAGTCCTCAAGTCGCCCCTGCAGGTTTTAGCTCCAGCTCTACTCAGGCACACCTGAACCAATTAGAGGCTTCAGGTTTCGTGATAGCTTCATCAGTCGAGGTGTGCCTGAGCAGAGCAGGAGCTCGGTGTGAAGGTCAGATGTTTTATGGTCCTGTACACCTTAAAAAGCATTGAGCATGGGGGTTGGATTCCCACCGGGGCCACTATGCCAAAGCCATGCTAGCTAGATGCTACTTCAAGGCACTCTGGGTAAAAAATATCCACCAAATGGCAGATGATCATTTACTGTTATCTCATGGATTGCTGTTGCAATTCCCCTTTTCTCAACTCGTATTCCCCCAGGCTGGTTCTAGTGGGGAAGTCCTGAGTCACCGCTCACCCCACTCAAATATCTCAAATCAGCCTCTTTCATAAGTCTTTCATAAGGGAAAACTACAGTGAACCGTTTCTTCTTCAGCAGATGCAAAACTGAAAAGTTCTATTTCAAAACACTTTGGGGAAAAAAAGAAAAAATACCATAAGCTTTCATTCAATAACTGTAAAATACTTTCTATCGTTAATAAACCAAGTCATGAGACAATCGACCATCAGGAGTCTTGAGATGGAGAAGCCTCGTTTTATGTTGAATCATATTTCAGGCATTTTGAGACTCAGAATCAGAAGAATAAGCTTCAATTCCTCAATTACCAACATTGCAAGCAACAAATACGAAGGAGGTCAAGGAGGTCAAGGAGGTTTTTCTGCAGCGTCAGCGGTTAGAAAATGCTGATGTCTTTTGGTCGCCTCCTCCGCCGCCAGCATCACGGCTCCATCAGACATCCTTCCTGCCCCCTGGGAGCTTCACCCTATCGCTGGATCCCTCTTGGGAGTCCACGCCAAAACCGACGCTCATGCACATTTTCTCACGTCGTTGATAGCCCTAGCCTCTCGTGATTGAACTACTAGCTTAACTAGACGTGGTGAAACTGAGGGGGCATTTAAACACAACACGAGGATGTGAAGGTGAGAAATGCGGAACATATGGAGATCTGCAGTATTCAATATAAACAATGATAACAGGTTAGAAGGATGTGACAGCAAATATACAGGAAGTGCAAAAAGAGTTGTTACATGTGAGTTATGTCTTTCCTGTCTGTCTGTCTGTCTGTCTGTCTGTCTGTCTCGTTGTTTTCCACCCGTCTAACCGAGTCGCCTCTAGTCTCTAGTCGCTGTCCAAGTCAACATGGTGAAACTGATTCGCTGGTTTTTCTTGGTTTTAAACTCATCATGCCGTGTGGCTCTGCGTGTTGCCACCACACCAGACTTGACACCTCGACACCAACAACCTACACCGTTGAGCAACAGGCGTGACTGGCGTGACGCTCCCACTCGACACCAAACTGTTGCGCAACTGTGCAGACAGGATGTGTCAGTCACACGCACACTCGTATGTGGGTTGAGCACGTTCACACACAGAGAGGTCCACTTTTCCCATCGTTCCAGAACGCATCGGAGACGGCGTGGGAGACCGGGCGGCGAGGCAGCCACACACACACACACACACACACACACACACACACACCACACACACACACACACACACACACACACACACACACACACACACACACACACACACACACACACACACACACACACACACACCACACACACCACACACAGTCATATCCTCCCAAATCCCACTCCTTCATACTCACAGACAGTTGGTACAGAAACAGGTCAACTTCCTGCATCTCTAACACACTTTTGTTTTGGCAAATCAAACGTTCGTGCTTCTGGTAGCGAGACAACAGATTTAGATGAACACGCACGAGTTATCCAACATGATGAGAGCCTGACGTCAAACTATTCAGAGCCCGTCCTTCAGCGAGGCCGGGCAGCGCAGCGTTTCATACGCCGGGGAAACTTCTGAACAGAGTCAACGCTTCTAAATTCAGCTGATTTATTCATCCGTCTGTCCTCTCGCTGGCCGCGCTGCAACACAACAGCAGGGCCTCAACCCTGACTCACTCTGAGTGTGTGTGTGTGTGTGTGTGTGTGTGTGTGTGTGTGTGTGTGTGTGTGTGGACTCGAGAGGCTCGTGTAGTCAAGGTTAGCCGTCGAGAGTGAAAACGCTCTCAGCTACAGAGGAACCTGGAGAACAAAGCAGCGTGATTGCGTAGCGCTGAGAAGTCGGTTTACCCCGGAGGTCAGTGAATGCTCCGCCGCCCTGAACACAACGTACAGTCACTCCTACCATATTCTACCCAGAGTACTGTCCCGTAAGAGTTACGTCACAGGTTCGATCCACTAAGAGAAGACCGTGCCCTTGACCAAAACTCTCCCGGAGGTCAGTGAATGCTCCGCCACCCGAACGCAACGGACTACTACTACAATCGGGACTACTCCAGGACCAGGATCCATCAGAGTCTCTGTTCCAGGTCTTCTTTCTGCTCCAACTATCTCAGGACCGAAACTATCAGGACATTTCAGATCTGAAGTGGATCAACAACATTCAACACTTCACTGGTCGGAGGAAAAGACCAGCAACACATTCCCAAAACTAAATGACCATGTTCCATTTTTTCATGACTTTTCCAGGCTTGCGAAACACAACTTTTTGAATTCCAGGACTTTTCAAGGTTTTCCATGACTGAGAAAAAAGTACAAAAACGTTTCAGGTTTTCACTTTTGCACCTCATGAAAACAAACGTCTCCCTTTTTGGCCTTTTGGGATTTCTTCCTTTACCACCCGTGTGTGTTCATGTTGGATTCCTCTGATGTTTTAACCCACGCAGCTGAAACCTCCGACACCTCCTGCTCCACTAACATGTGAATCTCAAGCGTAAATGCACACACACACACACACACACACACACACACACACACACACACACACAGGTTCCCACTCACATGGATGTTCCTGAGCTTCTTCTTGCCTCGCTCCAGGCGGCTCAGCGGTCTCGGCTGCCGTTGCTCTCCGGACGCCGGCTGAAGCAGTCGGTCGTCAACGGACACCGTCTTCCTCAAGGCCTCTCGGTCGCCGGCCCACGCCGACGCCGAAGCCTCTCCCCGATCCGCTGGGGGGAGGAGCTTCACCCCCCCTCCTCCCCCAGCGCTCCCCCCCATCACAGGAGGCAGATCCGATGGCCAGAAGTCTCGCAGCACAGAGCCTGGACAAGAGAAACCAGAGACGCCATGCTGGTTACCCAACACCATACTGGGAACAATGGAGACACACACACACATAAGGGAGGTACACGCGCACACACACTTACACACTGACCTGCACAAGAAAGATAATGCATACACACACACACACACACACACACACACACACCTAAACACACAAGAGACTTACTACAGATAGTGATGAAGATGCACTCTGTCAAATGACTCATCACTTGGTCTGAATGTCTAAACGGTGTCTGTCTGTCACTGAATTATAAATGGGTAGGCCAGGTGTACACACACACACACACACACACACACACACACACATACACATACACAACCCAGTAAAGCTCGGAGTGAAAAATCCAGAGAGACGGTGAGAGAGACGAGGGAATGTCGACCGAGACGAAGCGACTCTGAAAACATCACCGGCTCCTCCATCTTGCCTCTTTCTCCCATCCCACTCCTTAAGTTGAAGTGGTTTCATGTTTCCATTTGGTTCGTGTGTGTGTGTGTGTGTGTGTGTGTGTATGTGTGTGTCAGGTTTCACGCTGAAGGCAAGCCGGCTAACCTAGCGATGACACCAGGCGAGTTTCCATTAAAAGTACATGAGCACATTAACCCTTGTTGTTACGCAGCAGAACCAAACAAATACATTAAAACACAAAAGTCTTCACTGATGAATTACCAGAATATTCTTTGTGACTTTCCAACACTTCCACTCCACTTGGGCTTGCTGTGGAGAGTTTGCAACCATAAGAGTCACAACAATAATAGTTACCAACAGGTGGCTAACAGGCTAACAGATAGCATGTCATACTAATGTCAGTCACTAGAGGTCAGGATTCCTTTATGCAGGTGGTCTTGTGTATCAACAGAGACCAGCTGGCTTCATCAGCCCATCATCATCCTCCTCCTCTGCGGCCTCCTTACTCAGACGGATGGTGAGGAAGAGATTCCCCGAGAGAAACCCTTCTGTTTTTTCATGGCCTTTCAGGGCTTCCGTACACGTCCACTACAGCCACGCTCATGTGCACGACTAGATCAGGTGGTGTAACCGTTACTTGCAACAGAGTGAAGGCGGTGTCGTTCGGCCTGCTGCAGCCGCCCGGCCACCAAGAGGGTGGAATAACATCGCTCACTTTATTGTTGTTTTATTGTAAACTTGTAGTTTGGTTCCAGAAAATTCTCCCAGTCTTCAAGGACGTTTTACAGAAGGCCTTCCACCTAGCAGGGGGTCGGTGTGAGTTTCAAGGTGGACCCACTTCACTTGGTGCAACCATTAAAATGCATGAGCTCAGACTCTGGGTTTGTGTGTGTGGATGAATTTGTAATTTCATTGTAAATCTGCACTTTTTTACATACAATCTCAACTACCGTCAACAGCAATTTAGAATATTGTTACTTAGCCTGCCTGGTGGGGTGGGTACTGGGCTTTGCTACGGCCTGGCGAAGGCCACAGCACGGCCGAAAGCATTGGAGTTGTTTTTCATGCGTTCTTTTCAACTTTAATGAAATAAAGGCTTTTTAAATTTGAGTGTGTTGGAATGCATCTTTCACGAAGCACCAGCCCAACAAAGGCCTTCGCACACCAACACCCAACAGAAGCACTCTCCGTCCTCTTGAGAACCCATTTGCACTCTTCTGTGAAAAGCCTACATATTTTGAAACTATGCTAACCTATGCTAAACTATGCTAACCTCTCCTTTTGACGGGAGATGCAACAGCACGCCGTTCCCACTGGAAACAACAAGAAAAACAAAGTTCCTGGTGGACAAACAGGAATCAGTCCTAAACCAGGAAGTGAGTTAGCATCTTTTCACTTCTGGTTCCCTCGTCTCGAAGTCGATGGGTTTTTTGAATGTGTTTTTGGTTACATGTCTAACACAAGCTTAAGAGGTTTTCGCGTTTTCACGTTCAATAAATACCCCACTTGTGAATTTTGAAGCTTTTACGTGTCTTAAAAAAGGCGGTTGCTAACAAGTGGCTAAATGAGACTACAGAGGTTGTCGGGGACATTGAACGCATCACGCCGAACATGGTAACTCATCTACTCACTAGTCCTCCTTTACAGCCTCTAGTTGTGTTTCTATTCTTCCATACTATTCTAACTCAAACTTTCCAACTAGTAGATTTATCAGTTTATAGTATTTTTAGTGGTGGTGACGTTGAAGTCATGTGACGGTGGTGTAGTTCGTTAGCCTAGCGTTAGCTTTTTACTTCTGTCAGTTGCATTTACACTTCAAAAATCATAAAGTGGTGTTCATTTGTTCATTTGTGAAGATTATCTTGCTGAACAAAACGTGTGAATATCATAAACTTTTGTTTGCCACAGAGATTATTTTCTGCAATAATCCAAAACCCAATGGAAAAATCCCATTGGGTTTTTGTGGAGGGAAGCAGGGCGATGCTAACTTCCGTCATCCCTGCACCTCTATAACCCTGAATTTAAGAATTCACATATACTAGGTCTATTGATCACACCGACTGTTTCTACTGGTCTGAACCAGTAGAAAAGTTGACTTTGGTGTTCAACCAACCAAATACTAAAATACCACAGAGAAGAGCAGACAAGTCCATCATGGTAGATCAAGTTCCAGACTGGAACCAGGTTGGTCTGGACTCTCTAACCTCCCTGGACTGGCTAAGACAATGTGGGAATATGGAGTGTGAATGAGTAACGCCCCCCCCCCTCAGCAACCACTGTTGAGGTTCCCTCCCCTGCTCAGTGGAGACTGGTTGTACTGGTCAGCTCCCAGTAGAACCAGTAGGGGACTGTGGTTGTACCGGTCAGCTCCCAGTAGAACCAGTAGAGACTGGTTGTACTGGTCAGCTCCCAGTAGAACCAGTAGAGACTGGTTGTACTGGTCAGCTCCCAGTAGAACCAGTAGAGACTGGTTGTACCGGTCAGCTCCCAGTAGAACTAGTAGAGACTGGTTGTACCGGTCAGCTCCCAGTAGAACCAGTAGAGACTGGTTGTACTGGTCAGCTCCCAGTAGAACTAGTAGAGACTGGTTGTACCGGTCAGCTCCCAGTAGAACTAGTAGAGACTGGTTGTACCGGTCAGCTCCCAGTAGAACCAGTAGAGACTGGTTGTACTGGTCAGCTCCCAGTGTTTAGTAACTGTATGAATGTGAAGAGATGTGCGCTCAGTTGAAGCTTCAAATCAAAACCAAATGACATTTTGAGGCTTCAACTGAATCAACTGTCTGAAGGAAAAAGCCATTTGCTGTGAATTTCCTGGAAAGCCATCAGGCTGTCGGCGAGGTGCAGAGAGGAATTCCATCTAAACAACAATAACCAACAAAACCTGTCGGCACGGCAACAGGCTGCGGGGACGGTTTCCGTGGCAACTGTTGCAGCAGCGGAGTCGGTGGTCGCAGCAGGGGTTCGATGGGGAGGAGAGAGAGAGAGAGAGAGAGAGAGAGAGAGAGAGAGAGAGAGAGAGAGAGAGAGAGAGAGAGAGAGAGAGAGAGAGAGAGAGCTCTCGTGTTAATGTTTATTTATCAGCTGAATTGATCTGAGATTCCACGTTCTGATGTTACTGAATATTGATTATACTGACGGCTGCTCATTCCATCACTCAAGTCACATCTCTTTCTTCTCCTCCCTTGACTGAGACGCAGATGTTCTTCACTGTGGTGTTCCTCACTGTGGTGTTCTTCACTGTGGTGTTCCTCACTGTGGTGTTCTTCACTGTGGTGTTCCTCACTGTGGTGTTCCTCACTGTGGTGTTCCTCACTGTGGTGTTCCTCACTGTGGTGTTCCTCACTGTGGTGTTCTTCACTGTGGTGTTCCTCACTGTGGTGTTCTTCACTGTGGTGTTCCTCACTGCTCTTCCCAGAGATCACCTGTCAATCAAACAGTGTGTCCAGTACTGTGACGTCTTCCTCCTTGGATTTCCTGTTGATGGAGTTTGAGTTCCTGTAGGTGGCGCTCTTTTCTTTGTCTGTTCAGCCACGGTGGCTATCGCTGCTCATGCTAACGACCCAGTTCTTCTTCTGTTGAGACATAAAACGCTTCACTTCCTGTCTCCAGAGGGTTTCTCCCAGAGAGCAGCAGATGGAGGAGCTTCATGTAGAGGTTGATATTATGACTTAAATTACCACTAATCCTCTTTTATTATACAAATATACACTAAAGCAGATTTGTGAAGTCAACTGAATCGAGACGGACAAACATGCCTCCGCCTCCTCCAGTTCAGTCTCCTCTAATATCTCTCTTAACTCCTCCTCCTCCCCCTCCTCCCCCTCCTCCTCCTCCACTTCAATCTCCTCTAATATCTCTCTTAACTCCTCCTCCTCCCCCTCCTCCTCCCCCTACTCCCCCTCCGCCTCCTCCAGTTCAGTCTCCTCTAATATCTCTCTTAACTCCTCCTCCTCCCCCTCCTCCTCCCCCCTACTCCCCCTCCTCCTCCTCCACTTCAATCTCCTCTAATATCTCTCTTAACTCCTCCTCCTCCCCCTCCCCCCCCCCCCTCCTCCTACTCCCCCTCCTCCCCCTCCTCTTCAATCTCCTCTAATATCTCTACTGGACGTCACTTTAGAAACACAGAACCAGTCGGGGAAGAAACCGGGTGAAACGTCAGCTGTGTGTTTCAAGAAAGAATGGAACTGAAATCTTAACTGGACCACGGCTAATTCATCACACACACACACACACACACACACACACACACACACACACACACACACACACACACACACACACACACACACACACACACACACACACACACACACACACACACACACACACACACACACACACACACACACACACACACACACACACACACACAGCGATGCGGTTGGCCGGCGAACATGAAGCTCCTCCCCTCGTACCGATCCGGTTTAAGAGCGGCGGCATTCCCAGGATTCACGGATGACTTGTTTCACTGAAACGTAAATAGCACCATTCATGTCAGATCATTTGCGAGGAGGTTTGGGCTTTATTACCAAAACTGATTTCCTCTCATTCATCCCCCAAAGTAAAACGGGGCCT
This sequence comes from Hoplostethus mediterraneus, assembly GCA_034670385.1. NCBI lineage: Eukaryota > Metazoa > Chordata > Actinopteri > Trachichthyiformes > Trachichthyidae > Hoplostethus > Hoplostethus mediterraneus. Next base: position 362,504 of record JAXDDW010000235.1, read on the forward strand.
TCATGCTTGCTGGTCGGCAGCGGCGGCTTCGGTTTCCATCACAGCGGCAAATGAGCAAATATGAGCGTCTACAGTCCAACCACAGTCCCAGACTACAAGCAGGAAGTTATTAAGGGTAAGCTCTTCTTCTAACCCCCCCCACTCACGTGCACACAGCTTGCGTTATAGCGCTCTCTAGTGGACAAATCCCAGACTTATCTAAGAGCACAGTGCATTTACTCACCCACAGAAAATGAATTACAGCAAATAACAGTTTTCATCCCGACGTTATAAACAGCCCACAGTAAGGAGTTGAGGTCTGGCGGTCTAGCGCTCCGAGCCTCAGCACATATTCACAAATCATAGGAGCTTTTACTTGCGTCTAGTTGCCCAGAGGATTCAAAAAAATTAATTAAAACTGAAATGATTTTTAAGAGAGAAACACTGAAAGGATATTAAGACGAGGAGGAGACAAGAACAACAACATCCTTAAGTACCAAAGGAGGGAAAATAAACACATTGGAAAATGATTCATCCAGATAATAATCAGAGGGACAATGAGAGTGTGTGTGTGTTTTATTCCTCTTTGTATTTCATTTCTCATCTTTTATACACATCTCACTAAATGTTCCTGTGAGAGAAGAAGAACTGGGTCGTTAGCATGAGCAGCGATAGCCACCGTGGCTGAACAGACAAAGAAAAGAGCGCCACCTACAGGAACTCAAACTCCATCAACAGGAAATCCAAGGAGGAAGACGTCACAGTACTGGACACACTGTTTGATTGACAGGTGATCTCTGGGAAGAGCAGTGAGGAACACCACAGTGAGGAACACCACAGTGAAGAACACCACAGTGAAGAACACCACAGTGAAGAACACCACAGTGAGGAACACCACAGTGAAGAACACCACAGTGAAGAACACCACAGTGAAGAACACCACAGTGAAGAACACCACAGTGAAGAACACCACAGTGAGGAACACCACAGTGAGGAACACCACAGTGAAGAACACCACAGTGAAGAACACCACAGTGAAGAACACCACAGTGAAGAACACCACAGTGAGGAACACCACAGTGAGGAACACCACAGTGAAGAACACCACAGTGAAGAACACCACAGTGAAGAACACCACAGTGAAGAACACCACAGTGAAGAACACCACAGTGAGGCTGAGAGATGAAGATGGAGACTAAATCATCATCACCTCTCAACATGAGTGGAGAGGAAAGAAGAGAAGAAGAGACGAGACTTAATCTGTTCAGCAGGAAGCTCGTTATCATTCTCCAGAAGGGTGGAGCTAAAGGACACAGGAAGACCATCGTCCTATATAAACATGTGTGTGTGTGTGTGTGTGTGTGTGTGTGTGTGTGTGTGTGTGTAGTATTTTGCGTCAAACATTTCTGACATACCAGCACATCCGCTACTGAACACTGGGCCAGCAGTAAGACAAGCAGGCTAATGACGCTTCCACATGGCTCTATTCAGCCTGGCCCAGTATGGCCTGGTCTGGTCTTGTTTGGTCTGGTTTAGTCTGGTCTGGGATGGTCTAGTTTGGTCTGGTCTAGTTTGGTCTGGTCTAGTTTGGTCTGGTTTAGTCTGGTCTGGTCTAGTTTGATCTGGTTTAGTTTGGTCTGGGATGGTCTGGTCTAGTTGGGTCTGGTCTGGTCTAGTTTGGTCTGGTCTGGTTTAGTTTGGTCTGGTCTAGTTTGGTCTGGTCTGTTTTAGTTCGGTCCGGTCTAGTTTGGTCTGGTCTGGGTCTACGTCGACTCACACCTCACATCATTAACTTAACAGCCAATTCTCCTCCTGGTCCTCCAACATGGCGCCAGCCGTGCATGCTGGGTAGTCTTACCTGTAGCGTTCCAGTGGAGTCCTCCAGGACTGGCAGCAAGACGCCGACGTTTCCTCACGCTGACCCCACCCTGGGAGGCGGAGTCTCCTGACAGGGTCCTGGAGGCCATTGCCATGGTGACAGGGGTGGAGGAGAGGATGGGGAGGAGGGGTGTGGCCAGAAATGGGGTCTCCTTCCCCAGCGCCGGGGTGAGGAACATGGCTTCCCTCTCCGGGGGCCTGGAGAAAACAAACAGAGGAACAGGAGGTCCTTCAAAAGTGAACATATAAAACTAATGTCAGAGTCCCACTTTCTTCTGTGTACCTGAACGCTCCATCCCCTAGAACACCTGTTTAGGGTTCCTCTCTGGTTGAGAGACATGATAGCTTTGTGCTACAACATAGTCATTTGGTTGAACAGTGTTCAGTGACTTTAGCACAAACACTGTAGACACTCATGATGCTGTTAGACACACAGATAGAAGAGTCCATGAAACTGCATTATGTTATGTTCAATAAGGAACTGTCAGCAGCAGAGTGAATGCATGGGGGGGGGGGGGGTTCTGCAGCACAACGACTGCCACTATATGTTACCAGGGTCAGAGGTCAGAGGTCAGCTACAGAGCAGCACCTACTTGCTCAAGGTTGTCTGGTCTCTCTAATCACCATCATCATCATCATTATCATCATCTGACTCCAGGTCTGTACTGCCAATAACAAATGAAGAGTCTCATTCCAAAATGAGATATCTGTCATTTGAAAAAAAAAGTGACTATTTCACAAAATGATTGAACATAAGATGAAGCGAGGACCTGCTCCAACCTTCAACCAGACCTTGACGTCTTTTCACAGCTCCAACAAAAGATAAAATGTCCATTAAGTTTCTCCCAACAGCTCGTGCAGCTTAATCCGAGTGTTTAGTGGTTCTATTGTGTTCTATTGTGGGGCCAAAAGTCCAATATTTACCTCATTACCGCCTAGATTTTCCGGTGGTCACGTCACAGCTACTATTCCTGTAAGCCCTGAGTCAGAAAACAGTCTGGATCTCCAACACTTTGGAGAAGGAAGAACTCCAGGTAGTGATGTTTGTTTCCAAAATGGATGAAGATGCAGCAGTTTCCTGTTCACGGCGTCACAGGATCCACAGTTACCAAGCACACTGTCCAACCGGAGACCGGCTCATCGTAGAAATATGAAAAACCTGGTTAATCATTAAGATCATTAAGTTCATGTGACATCATACGAGAGCATCAGGACCAGAGGAGACCAGGAGACCAGGAGAGCATCAGGACCAGAGGAGACCAGGAGACCAGGAGAGCATCAAGAACCAGAGGACGGACGCACGCACGCACGCACGCACGCACGCACGCACGCACGCACGCACGCACGCACGCACGCACGCACGCACGCACGCACGCACGCACGCACGCACGCACGCACGCACGCACGCATACACCAGCAGCTGGAGTCCGTGGAGCAGAATGAGCTAAAATATTGATGAAGCGTCTCGTTATCGGGAATTCAAGCGCCACAATGAGGCATGATGGGATTCCTGCACATCGGCCATAACCCACGCTGAAGAACCGCTCACCACGTCAGAGCGAACCTCCACTTCAAGTCAGACAAACACGATGCCAACTTCCTGTCAGCAGCATCTGCAGGGAACAGCCTGGGATCTGTCAACACACCTGGCAGCATCAGAGTCTCACCGGCTGCTGCGTTACAGTGAAGACACACGGAAACACGGAAACAGGAGAAAACATGGAGGAGGAACACACGACCTCCAAAACAACAAGATGCCAAGAGAAGAAACAGACTGGACGAGGTTTAGACACATTTAGTCGCCATAGAAGATGTTACCACCGAAGCACTGCTGCACCGTTTCATCATCCTCATTAGGAATTGAGAAAAAACTAAAAATCAAGTTTTGCTGTTTTTTGGTTGGTTGACAGACATTATAGAAGTACCCTGTAGTGCTAACTCAGTTGCACAGTAAATATATTAGGGGTGGGCGATATGACTAAAAATCAATATTGAGATTATTTCAAACTTTTACCTCGATTACGATTAATGAACGTTTATTTGTTTTGTTTTATTTTGAAATTTGTTTCATTTTGAAATTGACCGGATGCTCTATGCCGTTCCTGTGTCTGACTTCCTGCCCGGCTTGACACGTTCGCTCGCGGCTCGCCAAAAACCGACCGGTCCAAACCTGTCTGAACACGGAGGGACGTGACTGAATACCACGTAGTATTTTTTAAGGGGACAGTACATGAACGCAGTATTGGGGAAAGTATTTGGCCCATTCATTCTCACACACACACACACACACACACACACACACACACACACACACACACACACACACACACACACACACACACACACACACACACACACACACACACACACACACACACACACACACACACACACACACACACACACACACACACACACACACACACACACACACACACAGCTTTGCTAACTGGTGCTTCTAGACGTTCCTCGTTCTTGTCGCCTAAATAACAATCGAAATCAACAATTTTGAAAATTTGCCACGATGACATCATTAAATCGCGATTACGATAATAAACACGATAATCGCCTTTCAAAATGGCTACCACTGTAGATACTGTGACTGGCTACCTGGCTGCCGTGACGGTGTAGCTGCGGCTCCGCCACGACCCCCTGCTGTGACGGCCTCCCTTCTTCTTCCTCCGCAGGAAAAAGTCCAGCAGCTCAGACCAGCTCAGCATCTCCCCGCCGACCCCGCCGCCTCTCCACCGCTTCACATCGGCCCGTCGGCGGGTTTTGTAAGACCTCCGACGCCGGACGATGCCGTCGTCCTGGCGACCGTCGCGCGTCTAAGCTGCATCCTCCAAACGCAGCGGAGGGTTTGTTTTTAAAAACGTCTAACTGTGTGTAGAAGGTTTCTCAGGATCCATTGCAGCTTCATCCCACGTTACGGCACTGAGGTCCACACGGCCCTCTCAAGTGTTCAAAGCCCAATAGGGGTGTTACCTTACCTCAGTGTGTGTGTGTGTGTGTGTGTGTGTGTGTGTGTGTGAGACAAAAGCTCAATCAGGGGAATCAAGAGTCAAGTGCCTCGGATGTGGCGGCCCGCCCAGCAGAGGGAGATCACTTGGGGAAGCTTTTGTGTTGAATGAAATGCGACCTTCCCGTTACCCTTCGACCAAACTGACCCGGCGTCCAGCGGTCACGGTGGCTGGTTCCCCTCCCAACCAACCAGCCACCACTCACCCCGAGATCTGATCAACCTGATTGGCTGGAGATGTGAAGGTTTTATTTGACGACTGTTTGTTTCTCTCTCTTAGTTTGCAACGCTGGAAGACGGAAAGCCACTCATCCCTCAATGAGCTCAACAGAGCATCAAGTCATTTATGACTTTGAGCGCCCCCTATCAGTGAACGAAGGACTGCAACAACATCAACAGGTTTTACTTAAAGTGGCCTGTAATGGACAGATATATAAAAGTCACGTTATACTTATAATACTTATAATACTTATACATACTATACTAATACATTTCGTTCTCAAGGCAACAAAGCAAATGGCGCTAGCTCGTAGCGTCGTCCTCCATCTTTGAGCAGTTACAAATGCGAGGGTGAAGGAATCGATGAGTCATTGGAATTGATGAAGCCTATCAACCCCCCACAGATACATTATGACCACTTTGTTATATGGGACAGTTAAAACCGTACTTACTGCAGCTTTAAATGAAAACTAATGAAAAATGAAAATGTTTTTCCAGCCAACTAGACGTTAAAAACTGAATGTCTGATGGCTGGCTGCCTGCCAGAGCGGCTGCTAGACCAGCCTCGGTCCAAAGCTGACAGTAGTTTCCTACCTACAACTGAAGACCACTGCGTTTACAGGCTGTCATTAAAAGCCATAATGACTACATTTCCTTAAATTAGGACTACATTTCCCCCGAAGCGATAAACATGATTGTTTCTCTCAGGCTCCCTGCAGGCTCTTGGCTTATCTCGCCCTGCAGAGCTGCCACCGCCACGGTGCCAGACAAATACTTTATTAGCTGCAATAATAGGGCAAGGGAACAATGTTTCTGCTGGCATCAGAGAGGCAACGCGAAAGGCTGAGAGGCTGCAGAATTGGCCGCGCACTCAACAGTTCTCTACTTCAGTAATTGGTACACCCAGGCAAAAATCTTTCCACTCCGACATCATTAAAAAGACATCTGCTGGCCATCAGAACCATTATCATCTACTGTGACTCCAGTCTGGAGCGCTTTGATAGTTCAATTTGGGAAACAAGAGGAATCAGCTCAATAATTCAAAAGGAGCAATCAAAGTGAATGCTGGGTACTCGCCTCCAGAGGCCCAGCAGCAGGGGGCGTTGCAGAAATCCCCTCCATGCATTTCCCCTGCAGCCATCCTGCACTAGTACTGCAGAGAACGCTCTCTTCAACGTTACGCAGCTTTGTGTAACGCAACTAGTGTCTCAACCAACTAGTTACCAGACCGGTCTTTGTAACGTCCAAACTACTACTACCAACCAACATCTCTTGGTTGATGGAGCAAAAATGCAGCAACAGTTCAGTCTACATCTGATCAATACCAATGACTTGTCGGTTTTGGACCAAAAACTCTTCACCCATTGGAGTTTCAAAACAATCCACCTTCAAAATGGAAGAATTTCAAACTAAAAAAACAAATGCCAGAACAGTTTTATTATTCCAGTATTCAGCATGGTGATATTTTCCTTCACTAGACGTTTCTGTTGGATCTCTACTTAGCAGCTTACTGCTCTCTCGGGGGAAATGTGACTTCACCGTTTGTGTCAATTGTTGTTGCAGTTCCTCCAGTTCTCCAGTAGAGGCAGATGAAAGTCACTGATGACTTAATGCCCCTTTTAAGTCTTACTTTGCCCCATGAATTTGATCGCCGGTGTCTCGGTGTTACCTGAGCGGCGTGTCGGTCTCTCCGGTCTCGCTGCAGGTGGAAAGGCGTGAGTTGGAGGCGGTAGAGGAGGACGAGGACGAGGAGGAGGTGCAGGTGGACTCCAGGGCCCGGGGCAGCAGCGTGGACGGCATGCACAGCCATGTCTCCAGGTCGGAGAACTTGGAAAAGCTCAGCATCTCCAGGACACTAAAGGAGGAGGAGATGGAGGAGATGGAGGTCAGGTTAGTGGATCTCAACAAAGCATAGGCTACTCGTAAAGCGCTGACACAGGCATGGCCGTGCAAAATGGTGATCACTGACACAAACGATTACTTCACTTTTCCCCTTTTCAGTCTGTTTTACTTCATTAACCACTGGAAGAACACTAGAAGCTGCATTATGAAACAGGTATTATCACAAAAGTTAAAAACATGGTAATCCATTTGGATCCATCACTCACTTTTCTTCTGATCCCATTAATCATCTTGCAGCATCTCTAAATCGACCCCCCCCCCCCCCCCCCCCCCCTCAACTTGGTCATTCACCTCTCCTCTCCCACCCCGGGGATGTCATCTTTCTCTGCAGCGGTATGGAAGACACAGGACGTCCTGGAGTCTCGCGATGACAGCAAAACGCAGGACTTATCAGAGTCCATGGACATCTTCAGCCATAGCTGGAGGAGGAGGGAGGAGGAGGGAGGAGGAGGAGGAGGAGGGGGGGTGCAGGTGAACAAGCAGTCTAAAGACAGTAAACTAACACTGTGACCATCCATGATCAGTGTTGGTCTCATTACTCCACAAAAGTAAAAATACTCCTTTTAAAAGTATTTCTTAACTCATTACGCCCCTAGAGGAGTAATTTACGGACGCCGAGAGCGGTCGTGCTTATCTGGAGATAACGAGATAATCAACCCGTTATCACAGTTATGAACAATCTCACTTTATTATACCATTCAAACAGCCACCCATGTTTCTTTTCCAGTTCCCCTATACCAGCCAGACTCTTTGGTTGTAGCCTACTGGACAGTAACACATCTGCTTTCAAGGGTTTTTCAACCTGGCCTCTCTATCCACAAAATCACTTATCATACCTTTAAGTAGATCCCAAAAGTTTCCCAAAAGAGGACGGTTGTTTACACGATCCTCTTCTTGCAACGAGTGAATCCTCTTGCTTTCATTGACCACCTTTGTCAGAGTTGAGAGTTGAGAGTTCAGAGTTGTTAAAAAAGGTCTATTCAGTAATGCCTTTCAGTATCCTTTCAGTAATGTTGCAGCAGGCTGAGCCGATCGACCGGAGCAACTCCGAAACTTTTGGGATCTACTTAAAGATATGATAAGCGATTTTGTGGATATAGAGGACAGGTTGAAAAATCCCAGAATTACCCTTTAAGTTGACCACTGTATGTAAACCTACCCCATAATGTAAATACCCTCATATCAAATCACAAAACATTCTGACAACAAATTGTCCCAGCCCCCCCACAGAGCAGTGTGTGTGTGTCATGGTCCACTCGTCACGCGTCAGTGTTTCTCAGTGAACACCAAGACAAATATGAAACGTGATAACGGGTTAATTTATCTCGTTATCTTGAGAAATCGGCCTTTTGTTTTCTCGCGATAACGAGATAAATTAACCCGTTATCACGAGAAAACAAGCTTTGTTATCTATATAATAATAATAATAATAATAATAATAATAATAATAATAGCAAGCACGGGCGTTCTCGGCTTCCATAGTAATGCCTTACACTGCTTGTTAGATTACTTTTGTTGCACCTCCCTTCCTGTCTTCAAAATCAGACCACAGCTAAAATGGGAACGTTCTTTCTGCAGCACAGGTTATCAATCAAAAGAAGCATGCTGGGAAAAAACAAAATGAATGATTGACAGGCACAATCTATCAACTTTGTTGTTCAATAAGGCAGTGGCCTATCAGGTCAACTAGTCCTGCGTTAGCCTTCCCATCAACCCCCTGGGCTAGAGCAGGACTCTGACCTGTTGAACTCTGGAACAGAACCAGTCACATGACGTAACGTGATGATTTTCATGAGCATCTGTAGAGAATCCTCTCCTCTCAGCACCCAGAGGTCCATTCATCTCCTGCAGAGCGAGCAGCGATGTGGTGACCCACAAAAGTTTAACCTTGAACTTGTTATCTGTGTCATCAGAGCAGCAATCTGATTGGCTGTGGACGTTTCCGCGCCAATGACCACAGAAAAAGTTCAATTGTCACCAACTTTTCTAGCCAATCAGCTTGTTGAACGTCTTTGATATGAGTTTTAATTTTTCTCAAACATGCCTCTGATTTCGAAACAAAACAAGAATCAAACCCGTTGGTGCTAAAAGACTGAAAACCACATCAGAGCGTCCTGCTTCAGTTTTACAGTAAAAGTGAATTAAAGCTACGAACCCGCATCAGTCTATTACTGCACCAAACTAACCAGCTCGTGTCTGTCCACCTCCTCGTTACCACAGTAACCACCAAACTCCTCCTCGTCGTTACAGCAGGAGAGACTCAGGTCATACCCAGACTCTGTCCAGGCTGCACGTGGCTTCTGTTTTGACCAGTGAGTCACGAAAGGTGTCAACGCCCAGGTGAGCGCGCAAGACACGCGCCTGCAAAATGTAACGAAGTACGCCCCGCCGCGTTACCGCGTTACCGTCAAAAAATTCAACGAACATGCAAACCGGTAGTCGACGGCTGCGGGCCTGCTGCTCTTCCTCTTCCTCCTACAACCTTCCTCTCCCCCTCAACTCATCCGTTTCTAGTCAGACTACGGATCGAGAGTTATCACCGGGCGGCTGCTCGGTTTCTAACAACGCTGCGGGGTGAAAATATCTAAAACACCCAAAACGACGAGGGACTGATATCGGCGACAAACCGATGAAGTCGCTTTGTGGAGAAGTTACCGTCTTAGTTTCTTCCTTGTCCCGGTGTCGCGTGTCGGAGCAGGACCATCCGCTGGGAGAGGATCCCTGTTAACGTGTCTTTGTCCTGCCTTCCCCTCGCTGCCTGGCGGGGTGAAACATCCCAAAATACAGTCGGCGGGCCGGATGCGGCTCAGATTTCAGTCAAAGCCGCTATTTTGGCCAACTTACCACACAGACGCCCAGTTCCACATCTGGGAGCGGCAGAGTCGCTGGTGTTGCTCGCGCTCATCAGTCAATTAAAGCCAGGACGCTAATTAAGCCCGCGGCTCCTCTAGACCCCCTGCTGTCCGTAAAGTGACGACAGAAGCAAAAGTTTCTTCTTCTCCGAGGAGAACTTCTTCATCTTGACGTTCAAAGAGGGAGAAAGATAAAAACCCTGGACAGGAAGTGTTTATCTTCTTAGAGGCGATCCGCCCCCGAAATTGCTGGGGTGCAATTACATGTGGGCAGTTCGGATAAACAGCCCCGTTGACCCCTGGCGAGGAATCGCTATAATATCTCGATGGTCCTCCTATCGTGATCCTATAGGCACTAATGTGAGTTTATGGTGACTTTGTGGTATTTTATATCTCCTACAGTATTACTATCATAATACTATAATGTTCCTATGGGGACGCAGAATGTAACTGTGGTACTCGAACGAGTCATAATAACAAATGTAGAATGATGAAGTAATATGAAGGACATCTTACTGTCGATAATGTTTCCTTTTATAACTTTATAAAATATAACTTTTCTGTTGATAAAATCCATACTGACATGGTCTCTCTCTCTCTCTCTCTCTCTCTCTCTCTCTCTCTGGTTTATTTCCTTGTTAAAACTTTTGTTTACTTTCACTTTCACGTCTCCTCTTGTAGCAGAATATTCTCAACACTAAAGGTATTGTAACCAACACTTTACACTACAGTTTACAATGTTCAGAAAGCGACACAACAAATGACTATAACTACTTCAGTTTACAGTGTATTATTGTACTTTAATATCTTTACCGTGACTTTATTTAGTTGATAATAAGTTGAAGGTGTGTCCGTCTGAAAACCCGTTCAGGCCCGAACCGCAACTCGACACTCTTCTAACAGTTTTCTAACATGTTAGTGTTTGGTGTTCGTGTAAAAAACAATGTTATTGCACTTATTTTGACCCATCAACCAAGTTACTGTTGTCAGCCTTGTTACTTGTGAATACTCTAAATGTATTGGTGCATTTGAAATGAAATCATGATTTTAATGTTATGTGTAAAACCAGTATATATAATACATATACATAAACAGCAGGTGGTCCTAGTATTTTCAACACTATTTGTACAATTTGTACAAATACACACAACAATGTATGTTTGTCACTTCACTGACATGACTGATGAAACCCCGTTACTAATCTCTCTGTAATGAAACCTTGTTGTGGTGAATGAGTCCAGCTAACAGCATGTTGGTGTGTTTCTGTCCAGCTGGACGCTCTACTATGAATCTGTCTGAGGAGAGAGAGGAGGGGGTCCCTACCTCTACAACCTCTCTGTCTGGGGAACATGACCGCCAGACCAAAGCTCAGAGGTAAGATGAGGATCTCTGACTGTCCATGACTGTTCTCCATCTCAGAGCTCAGCAGTGATATCATGACACCATCACTATCCAGAGTAAAAGGTCTGTCTGTGTTGTGTTGAAGCCCCGCCCACCAGGAGAGACCAGACTCCCCTGTACCCAGCTGTGTGTCCATGAAGAGTGACTGGTCTATGGGTCATCTTATTAACTTCAAAGATGGACACCACTCTACTGATCCAAGGCAAGAATTTAATGTGTTAATGATTTTAAAGAACAGCAGTGATCTGACAAAACATTAAGTGTATTTTTTATACATTTTTATCTAGGAACCATACATGACCATACATGCTTTTCATGCTTTTCTATCCTTTTTCCTACCATCGCCTGTTTTATCAATCCTGTGTTTGTATCAGGATCCACCAGGAGAGACCAGACTCCCCTGTACCCAGCTGTGTGTCCATGAAGAGTGACTGGTCTATGGGTCCTCCTCTTAACTTCAAAGATGGACACCACTCTACTGATCCAAGGTAAGAATTGAACTCAGATGATTTTGTTATTATCTGACTCTACTGAGCAGAAGTAAGAAGTCATGATGTCTAGAATTGGTCTGGTCCTTCAGACTCTATGTGTGTGTGTTGATATCTGGAGACCTAATACATCATGAGTCCACCAGGAGAGGTCAGAGGTTCCCAGTGGTCAGTCTGCCCAGGAGCATCAAGCAGACCTGGCCTCCATATTTATGGTGTGTAAATGTACAACAACACCTTTTACTTCAGCTACAAATGAAATGAAAAACAACCATTCTGGTTCTAATCATCTCCATGCTGCATCTTTAGACCAGTGGGCTTTCAGTCTGTGATGGATTCGATGTTGTGGTCCACCAGTTTAGTATGAAAGGTTCATTTCTATATCATTCTGTTCCAGCTGCTGGAGGAGAACATTGTCACTTTTGTGAAGAACGAGCTGAAGAGGTTCCAGACGGTTCTGAGTCCAGATTACCCAGAATGCTTAGAGAGGCACAGGGAGGATGAGGAGGAGGAGGTGGAGGATGAGGAGGAAGAGCAGAGGAGGAGCAGCAGAGATGCACTTCTGAAGATCACACTGCACTTCCTGAGGAGAATGAAGCAGGAGGAGCTGGCCGACTCTCTGGAGATCAGTAAGACGAGAGTTTCTCAAATGAGATCTATTCAATTACATATTGGAAGATCAATGACTAAAATCCACAGAGATCATTTGGTGAAATTATTGATTTATTCATGTTGGTGTAAGATGCTGAACACAGTCAGACACATTAATAAAAAACAAAACCAGTTTTGTTGCCTTCCACATTGGACTGAACAGTCAGGACCTGATTGTCTGATGAGCTGAATAGTTACAATGGAGTTGGGAAATGAACTTGTTCACCTGGAAATGTTCTCATTTCTCATATTTACCTCAACATCCACTCATTGATGTTATTTGTTGTTTGTTCATTCAGAAACTCCTGCAGGGTGCCAACGTCAACTGAAATCTGATCTGAAGGAAAAGTTTCAGTGTTTGTTTGAGGGGATCGCTAAAGCAGGAAACCCAACACTTCTGAATCAGATCTACACAGAGCTCTACATCACAGAGGGAGGGAGTGGAGAGGTCAATGATGAACATGAGGTCAGACAGATTGAAACAGCATCCAGGAAACCAGCCAGACCAGAAACAACAATCATATGTGAAGACATCTTTAAACCCTTACCTGGAAGAGAGGAACCAATCAGGACAGTGATGACGAAGGGAGTGGCTGGCATCGGTAAAACAGTCTTAACACAGAAGTTCACTCTGGACTGGGCTGAAGACAAAACCAACAACAATGTACACTTCATGTTTCCATTCACTTTTAGAGAGCTGAACTTGCTGAAAGGGAAAAAGTTGAGCTTGGTGGAACTTCTTCATCACTTCTTCATTGAGACCAAAAGAATCTGCAGCTTTGACAAGTTCCAGGTTGTGTTGATCTTTGATGGTCTGGATGAGTGTCGACTTCCTCTAGACTTCCAGAACAACCAGATCTGGACTGATGTTACAGAGTCAACCTCAGTGGACGTGCTGCTGACAAACCTCATCAAGGGGAAACTGCTTCCCTCTGCTCGCCTCTGGATAACCACACGACCTGCAGCAGCCAATCAGATCCCTCCTGAGTGCGTTGACATGGTGACAGAGGTGAGAGGGTTCACTGACCCACAGAAGGAGGAGTACTTCAGGAAGAGATTCAGAGATGAGGAGCTGGCCAGAAGAATCATCTCCCACATCAAGACATCACGAAGCCTCCACATCATGTGCCACATCCCAGTCTTCTGCTGGATCACTGCTACAGTTATGGAGGATGTGTTGACAACCAATCAGTGGGGAGAGATGCCCAAGACCCTGACTGAGATGTTCATCCACTTCCTGGTTGTTCAATCCAAACAGGGGAATGTCAAGTATCATGGGAGAGCTGAGACAGATCCACTCTGGAATACAGACACCAGGAAGATGATTCTGTCTTTGGGAAAACTGGCTTTTGAGCAGCTGGAGAAAGGCAACCTGATCTTCTATGAAGCAGACCTGACCGAGTGTGGCATCGATATCAGAGCAGCCTCAGTGTACTCAGGAGTGTTGACACAGATCTTTAAAGAGGAGCGTGGGCTGTACCAGGACCAGGTGTTCTGCTTTGTCCATCTGAGCATTCAGGAGTTTCTGGCTGCTGTTCATGTCTTTCTGTCATTCATCACCACTGGTGTCAATCTGCTGGGAGAAACACAGTTAATCTCCACCACTGGTGACCAATGTGAACCAAAGTTGTCCAGAGAAGGTTCTCTAATAAAACGTATACGGTCCCTGTTGAAGACACCAGCAGAACAAAACATAACCAAGAATACACCAAAACAGTCAGAAGCCACATCACAATACGCACCTGAAACTATCTTCCACCAGAGAGCTGTGGACAAGGCCTTACAGAGTCCAAATGGACACCTGGACTTGTTCCTCCGCTTCCTCCTGGGTCTTTCACTAGAGACCAATCAGACTCTCCTACGAGGCCTGGTGGAACAGACAGGAAGTAGATCACAGACCAATCAGGAAACAGTCCAGTACATCAAGAAGAAGATCAGGGAGAATCCCTCTCCAGAGAGAAGCATCAATCTGTTCCACTGTCTGAATGAGCTGAATGACCATTCTCTAGTGGAGGAGATCCAACATTACCTGACATCAGGACATCTCTCCACAGACCAACTCTCCCCTGGTCAGTGGTCAGCTCTGGTCTTCATCTTACTGTCATCAGAAGAAGACCTGGAGGTGTTTGACCTGAAGAAATACTCTGCTTCAGAGGAGGGTCTTCTGAGGCTGCTGCCAGTGGTCAAAGCCTCCAATAGATCTGTGTAGGTTCAGCAGAGATAACTAGATATATTAAATATATCAGATGATATTAGACATTTTCAAAGTTGTTTGTTGTTTTTTATTATCTCTAATTCTTCTTCAGGCTGAGTGTCTGTCAGCTGTCAGAGAGAAGCTGTGAAGCTCTGGCCTCAGTTCTCAGCTCCAAGTCCTCCAGTCTGAGAGACCTGGACCTGAGTAACAACGACCTGCAGGATTCAGGAGTGAAGCTGCTCTCTGCTGGACTGGGGAGTCCACAATGTAGACTGGACACTCTCAGGTTGGATCACTGTAAATGGTTTTGTTCGGACTATGTCACTCCTGTAACATTGCATGCTGTTTTTTTATGTTGTATTTTGTTTTTCATTGAATTTGTAGTCAGATTCATTTTCTGCTCTGATAAATCCAAATCATTTTGTTTGGTGTAAACCATTTCTGATAAAAAATATATTGTGTAATATCTGTAGTTTTCAGAGTTGGAGTGTTACATGTTTGATCTCTGAAACATCCAAAGAGTTTATAAATCTTGAGTGAGTCCCTGTCTCCACAGTAAACCCCATGTGGTCTCTTTTCTATCCATTTTGTCAGGTTGAACCAAAGCCAGCTCACAGAGGAATGCTGTGAGGAGTTGTCATCAGTTCTCAGCTCCAAGTCCTCCAGTCTGAGAGACCTGGACCTGAGTAACAACGACCTGCAGGATTCAGGAGTGAAGCTGCTCTCTGCTGGACTGGGGAGTCCACACTGTAGACTGGACACTCTCAGGTTGGATCAGTTTACAGTTTTTCTCAATTAATTTCACTAATTTCTCCAATTTAAGTTGCATTCTCTCAAAACAGTCTCTCTCAGTTCAGTATTCCTGAATCTACACAGGCTGACCCTGCAAGTTTTACATCATGATTTCAGAAAGATTTTACAAAGACATTTTTATTTTCAGTGTAAACAAAGTCTTGTAATTTTCCAGAATGTGTTTTGTGTTGATCCAGCTTCATATATACAGACATGAATCTGATGATTTAGAGAAGGTCATCCATGTTTTGATGTCATGTCATTTAGATTACTGCACCTCTCTCTGTTCATGTCTCACTCGTAATTCACTGTCACATCTCCAGTTTTTCAGAATAGAGCAGCTAGGATTTTAACTAGTGCTGAGAAGAGATCATATATCCACAATGTTAGCTTCTCTCCACTGGTTACTAGTTGATACTGAATTGATACTCAGACCATGTTTTAAAATACTTTGTAGAATACTCTTGTTTTCATCTTCTCCCTCTTCATCATCTGGTGTTGTTTCTCATGTGTATTTTATATTATTATCATGACTATTTTAAACCACTTTTCTTAAAAGTGTTCCCTAATTTTTATATCTGCTTTCTATATTCTGCTCTTCGTTTTCATGTCATTTTGTAAGGCATAACATAGCATATGACATTTGATGGATGTATTGATCCAGATCACCTTACAGTACCATGTATGAATACATGTTTTCATGGGTGACCCCAGTGGAAATCAAACCACTATCCCTGATGTTGTTACTGCTACACTCAACTCAGTGAGCTACAGCACCATGCAGAGACTCTGTAAAGTCTGCTTTTAGATAATGGATACATAAATATTAATACTATGTGTATTATTAGTAGTATATAACATGCAAACAGTGTCCAAAAAACACAGACAATACTAACATTAAAATATTAGACAATAACATTTCATATGTTTTCATGTCTATTCAGGCTGAGTGTCTGTCAGCTGTCAGAGAGAAGCTGTGAAGCTCTGGCCTCAGTTCTCAGCTCAAAGTCCTCCAGTCTGAGAGTCCTGGACCTGAGTAACAACGACCTGCAGGATTCGGGAGTGAAGCTGCTCTCTGCTGGACTGGGGAGTCCACACTGTAGACTGGAGACTCTCAGGTCAGGGTTCCTCAACCTGGTCAAGACATGACCAATTAAATCCTGCTGTACATGCAGGTTCATGTCAGTGAATAAACACCTAACCTGTGGAGGATGTTCTTCTTGATTCTCAGACTTGTTGTGATACCAACATGTAGCTCTACTTTCTAGCCCCAGTGAATTACTTTCCATGAGGATATTTCTTTATTTCCTCTCCTTACTGCCTCTGTTGTCGAGACCTAAAATACCAGAAAGGACTTCTAAGATTCTGTCACAAATTGATGCAAGAACTTTCCAACTGAACCAAATGAAAACTCAAAGCAGCTCATTGGTCAGCTGTTTGTATTGGAGACAGTTCAAGTTTCTGCTAGCAGCTGATCTCAGAGTGGTATACTAACAACATCTAACATGTATCTTGTCTTGTGTGTTTCCAGGCTGTCATACTGTCTGGTCTCAGAGGAAGGCTGTGCTTCTCTGGCCTCAGCTCTGAGCTCCAACCCCTCCCATCTGAGAGAGCTGGACCTGAGCTACAATCACCCAGGAGACTCAGGAGTGAAGCTGCTCTCTGCTGGACTGGAGGATCCACACTGGAGACTGGACACTCTCAGGTATGGAGAGGCTTGCTACCAGGCAGAGCCAATGGTTGTGTTCAGAAAGGGACACTAACATGCTACATACTACGTACTCTTTAGTACGTACCACATACTGCATACTCAGGTGGTGAATAAGTATACTACTATCAGATCAGTATACTCAAGCAGTACGGCGTATGACTGGGCTAAGCTAACTTTGAATGAAAATATGTTGTAGGCTGAACATAGATGTAAACCAACATTAGCTTCTACTTCTAAAACATATCCATGTCTTTTATCTTCTTTAAAGTCAAAAGAAACATATCAGGTATAAGTCATGGTCTACATTGCATTCATCAGCACTTTTTTATTCCATTTCTCCGTCAGCCATTACATTCTTGAAAAGACTGATGACTAAGGAGGACACATTACGAGAGATGAGACTGACAGACAGGATGTAGGGTGACTTCACTCCACAAGAGGGCGGTAATACAACATGAAAATGTACGTCAACCACCAATAATCTACAAGCTGTTACGATCTGACGTCCCGTCATCTGTCCATTCTGGGGAAAACTACATTCTATGGGAGCCGTGAACGCCACTGCTGCTCGCCAGGTCGCATTTAGATGACGTTGGCTCAAGTCAGCGGGCGACACTTACCTCCAGATATCTTGCTTAACTGCAATAGTTGCGCACAGTCAGTTTAAACCACGATGGGAACAAACTACGGACACCACTAAAGCACGGTTAAGATGTTTAACAGTGGAGTTGTTCTGGAGCTGCTGTTGGTGAACGAGTAAACTGACGGACTGACTGACGGACTGACTCAATGACTCCATTCACCGGTTGTTGTTCGTCTCACCGTGAGGAACTATTTCTTTTAGAGACTAAGAGGAGTTGAGTTGAACCTTTTTGTTTTTCACTGTTCTGTGTTTTTTGTGCAAACTCCAAGCGAGCTCTTGTTGAGTATTTTGGTTGTTTGTGAAAATATATTTTCTTTGATCCAAAAACAAAATTGATTTCTGTTGTACTTTATTAAGGTATTTCCCCGAACGTTTATGTGTCATTGTCTAAGGTTGTATGTGTGACACTGGGGTATTGCATACATCCTTGTGTGGGTGACTGTGTGACACAAATGACTTGTCAGGTTAACCCCTGGCTGGCGCTCGATTAAAAGAACAGAACAAATCTGAAAAGTGTTGCACAAGAACCCGCCACATAAAACATCAATACTCAGATGATGTTCTACCCCTCGTGCCGTTCTCCAGGGAGAACACTCACAGAAGCAGATTCAGATGTTATGAGAACGATACAAGAACCACCAAATGAACATCATAGCAAACATCGGGCTACACCGTCAGAAACCTACAGTGTCATTGGTCAGATGGCACCATTCACTAACTACCTACTCTAGGCAGTAGCACTACGTTGAGTTAGGCCCACAACACCTCAAGAAGGCTTAACAGTGTTGTCATGGCACCACCCCCTTCTATGCCACCACCTCTCCTCAGACTCAGCCCAACGTTACCCCTGTTATCTAACGCCTACCATCAACCTAGAAGGAGGTTACGTAGCAGTAATGCATGTTGGGGCGTCTTGGTGAGTTGAGTGATGTCGGTTATCAAATTCTTACCAATGTAGTAAACATTCAGGTATTTCTAACATCACTGTACTACACACATGAAACACAATACAAACACATTTGACAGCACAAATAGGACGTTGAGGGTGGATAGTACCCGAAATCAAACAGACCCAACGTCTTCTAGAGGGGTAGAGTTGGCAGCCATGTTCTCAGCCAGACTGTGAAGCTGTGTCTTATTGTTTCATGGTGGATATCAGTGATGTTGTTGGAAAATCCTTCATAGGGAAGGTTATTAAATGTCCATGTTTCATCATCAAAGAGAATATGCTGGTCTGACTTGGTTTCTCCCCCCAGAGTCGACCATGGTGGAGCGTTGAGGTTGAAATCAGGACTGAGGAAGTGTAAGTGTGGATTTAGTTTGATTCTTGAACATTCAACTATTGGATGGAAAGCCCATCAACACAGCAGAATATAACATCCATTCATTCATTCCTACTGAGAATGAAGATGATGGCTGATATGAGTCATCATGAAAGTGTTATGAAGTCAAACTATCAATACATCAACTAATAATGAACAGAACAGATCTCAGATCAGAAACTGATGCTGTATTGTGTCTTGTTCTCCCATCAGATGTCTGTAAACTCACACTGAACCCAAACACAGCACACAGAAACCTCTCTCTGTCTGAGGACAACAGGAAGGTGACAGAGGTGAAAGAGAAGCAGCCACATCCTGATCACCCAGAGAGATTTGACATCTGGGTCCAGGTGTTGTGTAGAAATGGTCTGACTGGGAGATGTTACTGGGAGGTGGAGAGGAAAGGAAGGGTTAGTATAGGAGTGACATACAGAGGAATCATGAGGAGAGGACTGGGTGACGACTGTAGGATTGGAGGGAATGAAAAGTCCTGGAGTCTGTACTGCTCTGGTGATAGATACTCTGTCTGTCACAATAACAGAAGAACAGTCATACCCTCCTCCTCCTCTCTCCTCCTCCTCCTCCTCCTCTAACAGAGTAGGAGTGTATCTGGACTGGCCTGCTGGCACTCTGTCCTTCTACAGAGTCTCCTCTGACTCACTGATCCACCTCCACACCTTCACCTCCACATTCACTGAACCTCTCTACCCTGGGTTTGGGTTTGGTTTAGGTTGTTGGTTCCTCAGTGTCTCTGTGTCAGATAGAGGAGGGAGAGTCTCCTCCTGTGTAGAGAAACACTCACACTGCTGAAATGATGATGATGATGATGATGAGTTCACTGTACAGGATCACACACACACACACACACACCCTAAAGTGACAATATTACTGTTTGTAGTTCCATACAGGTTTACTCCTCATCTCACTGTAAATAGTGTATTCTGTGTGTAGGGGAACTGAACAGGGTTTTAACATCACACATGTACAAGAACATTTTTTGTCTTTTTTTAATTGACCAATTAGTGCATCCAGGGACGATATGGACTAACATATATACATATATATATATATATATACTAACAGATACTAAAGGAACACCAAATAATATTGACTTACTAGACTCAACAGAAAAAGGGCAAAGACAAATATCAGGGGGTCGTTTGTCAGACAGAGAGAAGAGAGAACATAATAACAATATTAATAAAATAAATACATGAAGAAAAACTAAATTCCCTCTTTGTTTTTTTAAAGAGGGAGAGAGAAAAGGGGCGGGGCCAATATCTGTTTTGGGTCTGGATGTGTTTCGGGTCAGTTTTACAATCTGGGTCTGGTTCTACAAGTGTTTCTATTCTTGTGGTTTGAATGTTTCTGCAGTTCTACATGAACATTTATTAAGGTGTTGAGTCTTTAGCTCACCGCCAACAGAATAGATGGAAGAACTGTTGAGTATGTTTTATTGATCTGATCAAGTAGTTTTTTTTGTACAGCTGAGTTTTGTTCCATTGATATCTGTTGTGTTAGCAGATCCAACCGTTGAGATGTTGAGCTGTTTTCTATGTTTCCAGTTTAGTAGTATTGTTTTCTTGGCGATAGTCAGGGCCACAAGTAGAGGTGTTGAGATTTGTGTTGAACATGTGTTGAGTATATCCAGATCACCGAGTATCCACACGGAAGGGGATGATGGTATTTTATATCTAAGGAGTATATAATATATTATATCTATTGGTAGTATCAGTTGTGTTGAGTGTACAATGAGTGCATATGTCTGATCCAGTAGATCCCATTCTGTGCATCTTGTGCTAAATAGAATCTGTTGACTTTAACATGTAATTATTATTGTCTTTAAATAAACCAATACATTGTTGTTTTATAACTTGTCACTTCACCTCATTAAGGAACATTTACTCTGACATGATTGATTTACATCACTGAAGTTGGTTGAAGGAAGACAATGTGTTTTCATGTTTTAATTGAAACTTTATTTAACCAGTTGATTCCCAAAGAGATGAAGAATCTGTTTTTCAGGGGAGATCTGGTCAAGAAAGCAGCATCATGACAAACAACATCCAACAATGTAGGAAACCAACATACAAACCAAGTCCCATTAAAGAAAGAGCAGACTCAACGTTTCTGTCAAAGTGCTCCAATAGGCAGCAGACCAACATGAAACCAGCAGGCTGATGGACCAAACCATTTAGATGGTAAACAAAGTAAAGACAGCTCCTTATTGAGTCTGTCACCTGATCAATCATGTCAGAGGATTGCATTTTAACTGAAGAGTAGTCTTTCACTTTAGGGAGCCTCAGACTTTGAGTCCACTATTGTAACAAAGAGTCAAACTACAATACCCACAATCCTCTCTACACAGCTGCTTCCAATTTCCACCTGCCTGATTACAAGGACACTTCTCTCCTTCACTACTACATTCACTCACCACTCCACAGCAATGTGTTGCCAACTCTGTGGACTTGTCTTAAATAATGTAAGTTTCCTTTGATTCATGGCTGTCTGTTGTATTTGTTATCATTTTGAGTATTGTGTACTTTGAATATATTTCCATTACCTTGATTGTTCTCACTTGATTTAGTTTGCCAAAGTGTTTTGATTGTTTGGTAATTTGGATTTCTTTCTTTGTTCACACACACAAACACACTAAATAAGTGGAAGAAATGGAAATCTTAGTCTGGACATTGTAATTTTATGCAACAACCTAACCGTTGTCCCATGGTGGTAAAAGCCAGTAACAAGAACATTAGAATCCTGCCTATTTCAAACAAGAATATTTTTAAACCCATATTTGTCTTAAATATGTAATTACTGTTACTGTACAATTACATTACATAATTCTACAATGAGCCGACATATGTTCTGTTGTCTTACAAGTGCTGACCCCTGTTTACTTTGCCAGTAGATATGTCATGTGTAGTTTTGTCTGTAGCCACTAGAGGGCAGAACTTCATTAAACACAACCAGTGTGGCTCATATAAGGCTGGATTCACAAGGATGGTACCAGGTTGGTCATTTTTTAATGGTTCACAAAGTTCAAATGAAACCCTTTTCAACTCTATTGTATTCTGAACCTTTTTAACTTTCCTAACCTCTCCTCACTCAAAATACAAGTCAATTTGACTCCAGGAACATTTTACAGCCTTAAAATGTGTGTAAACTTTTAGTTGTCACTGACTGTTAGTCCTTAGATAAAAAGCTGAAACATTTCAGACTGATAAGTCTCTTTAGACCAGTAGAGGGAGACAGTGAGGGTGTGAACAAGCAGAATCTATTTGATAGAAGCTCATATCCTCGTTAAGGACACATTTGGGATAATGGGATCTGGTACGAGTGAAGTTTTAGTGGGGTGAGCACGCCCTCTTGTGGATCGTACTGGCTACAGCATGATGCAGGTTGATCGGTAGATTGTAGTTTGTAGAGACTTAAATTAGCCATTTTATGTTTTCCAGTCATCCATGTGCAGTTGACCTGTTAGGGGTATTTCACTGGGATAATTGATTACAGGCATTTATTTTGTAAGATAACAGTAAATACTATTACGCTAAAGAAGGACCCACATAAGTTCTATACTGAAGTAGGATCTTGTTGATTTTCGCTGGACAGAAAAACCAGATTCAGGGCAACTAATTTATTAAAACCACAGCATTAATGGAGCCAAGTCTTTGGGTAACTACTAGGGAACTCTGGTCTTAAGAACTCCTCAAACTAAAACAGTAAGCCGCATGCATTAGGAATAAAACACCATAAAAATACACACTGGTAAAAAACAAACATTAAACTTAAAACCGATAGAATAAAACTAGCAAAACCATCAATAGTTCCCCTGACCAGAGTTCTCCTGTAAATCACATCAATTAAAACCTGCTGTCTCCACAGTTACCCGATATAAGCATCAAAACCCCTTAACAGTGTTAAAACCAGGAGAGAACGCGAGCTGGGCAGCAACGGCAATGACGCCGTGCCTAGAATCTCGTTGCTACAGGAAATCTTCTACACAACGCAATCTACACCAATCATGTGTCTCCACCAGATGGTCGGTTGTCCCTCTGCCTCGCTCCAACTCGCGTTCTCTGTACTGGTTCTTGTCCGACCGGCCGGCAAACAAAGAACACCCCTCGTCCCTGTATTTGTCCTCCTTTTAAAACCCCGGGGCCTGGAACCTGGAGGCTCCCCATTGGCCAGCCGACACCCACACTCAGCTTGATGGGCATCAGCCTTGCTGGTGCAGCTCATGTGGCGAGGGGAGAGACACACCTGTGAGACAGACACCAGTCATTTCCTTACTATTTAGTCATGTGAATATACTTTATTTGGGGAACTAGTTAGTTAGTAATAGTTAACACCGTAATTGGGGTTGATTGTAAAATACCTGAAATGCCATTGAAACTCATGTTATTGACTTATCTGATTCACTTGGACATCTTAGATTGAAGTTTCCACTGGTCACCACAAAGTTGCTCCTCTCAATTCTGTTTCTACTCCAAAAGTAAAGCAGTTGTCAGGGCCGTGTCCCTGTCTCTCCTCATGTTTCCTGGGTTCCCCATTCCTGCTGTGTTCCATGTCCCCGCTTTGCCTCTCTTTGTGTGTGTGTGTGTGTGTGTGTGTGTGTGTGTGTGTGTGTGTGTGTGTGTGTGTTCCTGTCCTGCTGTCTTCCTGGGTCCTACACTCCTGCCTGCAATCGTCTCATCATCCCCTCACCAACACACCTGTCTTCCATCAGCTTCATCACCTCTCCTGTACATCAACCCCGGCTTTTCTCCCACTCATCATCAGGTTGTTGTTTCTGTCTTTGTGGTAGCTGCTCTCCAGCTCACGTCGCTTATAGAGATTCTCTGTTAGTGTCCTCGTGTTAGCAACCTTTAACGCCCGTGTTATCTCCCGTGCTTCAGGATCCCAGCCAGTCTGCTAACCTGCCTGCTTACTCTCTCTCCCCCGCTACCTCCGTCAACCACGCCGCCTAGCCATCTCCCTTCCTCCTGCCGTCTCCAGCCATCCCTCGTCATCCACTAAGGGCTTGTTGGAGGGCTAGGTACCAGACTAGGAGGCCCCCAAACCACATATACCGAGCCCTTGGCCTACCCACCCCCCTCTGAGGGGGGAGGGCACGCTTCCCTGCCGAGGGGAAGAAAACAAGAGGCATCAGACTATAAATAAGAGTATGCAAATGTTTGTGAAAACAAGGGGTTGTGTGATGGGGGCAGGGTGAGAAGAGGTGAATACTGGAAGGTGTCTGCTGAAACACTTAGCATTGTAACACGGACGGAGTTGATATAAGTGGGCGACGAAAAACGGAAGAAAGGTGGGCATAGGCGGCGGCACTCGAAGGGCCTGCTGGAAAAAAGGCCAGAAGAAAGGGAGTGCGTGAGGGACAGAAGAGGGGAGAGAGGGCCTGTTTGCCAGTTTTATCGCTTCACACAGGGGGGAGAGGTTGCGGTCGGGGGCAGAGGCGAAGACCACAAGGGGGAATCAGTAGTGTCGTTCTGGACCCACAGGCTGGGACGCAGTATCTCTGTGAAGTACCTTTACAATAAACCTGTTAAACTTCATCTGCCTCTGAATCTGTGTTCTGCGCTTGGGGTCCGCTAGAAAACTAAACCTGACAGCAGTGCTACGTTGAAAAATGTGTTTTCTCTTAGTACATTAGAAGCATGGTAAATGTACTAGATTCTATTGTACTATTGTAAACTCATTATAAATCATCAGTTGCGCCCCCTTCTGGATTGACAAGGAAAGGGCTGGTGTGGTATTATAATCATGTTCATATCCTGAATCAACAAAATGTGAATATTGTCACAGACAAATAACAATGAAAAGGATGAGATGTTTCCATGCCTCAGTTAATATCAGGATATCCTAGAAAGGTCGTATTCAGGTTTCTAAAATCAGGATGTACCTCATCTTGGCTGTTATAAAAGGGAAATGACTTCTACACGTGCCAACTAACATGGAATAATCCAGAATAATATTGAGTATTAATGGATGTAAACACACTCAGAGAGACAGGTGTACGTTCACTAAGAGCTTCATCAATGGGAGGACCAACACAACACTATTCACAATGTTAGAGATCCATCTACTGTATGTTGTCTGCAATGGTGGCGCCCTCTGCAGGCTCAGTGAGAGGTTGAAGAGATGCTGGAGGAGCCCCCTCAGCTCCCTCCTGGCCTGGTCAGCAGAGATGGACGGGCTGGAGAGAGAGCTCAGTGTCCTCCTGGACCTTCTGACATCCAGGCTAAAGGTTAAAGGTGACAGGGCCTTTACCATCCAGGCTCCTGGCCTTTCGAAGGTCCTGCCTGAGGTAGCAGTTGTAGTGGTAGTAGTAGTAGTAGTACTTGTTCTTCAGTCGGTCCTTGCAGACACATCATCTCCATCCTAGATCAGTGGTTCCCAACTGTTCTCCTCAGGGCTCCTGACTCTCCCCACCACCTCTCATAGCTTCATTCAGACACACTGCTTGTCATTAAAAGGAAATAAAAGTCAGTGAAAACAGAATTTATTGACATTAGCTTCAGTTATTCTACTGGAGAGAACATCTACTACGATGAGACAGTAGGAGACTGTTTGGAGTTACAGGCTTGGCTAAAAAAAACTAGTAATACTAATACTACTATTAGCTATAATAACAATAAACTATAATAATCTTTTTTTAAATGGTGCTAATACTTTGAGTTAGAACATGTAGTTACTTGTCCTGAGATGGTCCTTATTTTTCATCTCTCTCTCTGGTTAATTTTTAACTTTTGATAGATGCATAATAAAACTAAAATAATAAAATAATAAAAGTACACCACCTGATCTGAAATTTCTCTACTGCTGGTTTAGACTTTGATACTGAAGTTATGAGGATGTGACAGCAGCCTACAGACACTGGACTGACTAAGGAGAATAAGCAACGTCTGTCTCATGTCAGTGTTTTATTGATTATAGATATAACCTTTATTTAACCAGGTAGTCCCAGTGAGATTGAACTAAAGCTCCTTTTCAAGAGAGACCTGGTCAAGACCCAAGTGACCTGGTGGAGTGACTGACATTCCTGGAATAACTTCAGGTAGTAAAAGGTTCATTCTCTTCATTTGAGTCTCTCATGTTTTCTCTGAGTCAGAAACAACCTATTCTTTGTGTATCGGTATATTGACCTCCATAACATGATAATAGTCCAATAATTTCATCACTGGTTTCTCAGATCTCTTCTCTTTGATAACGGCTCGGTACAACAAGGTTTTTATTCTTGGAGATTTAATTTTCCTTCTACGTCCAAATAATCATCATGCAGACGATAAAGTGATAAATGTTTAGACTTCATTCAAATCCAAGATTTATATATTTTCAACAATGTGACACAAATTCTTCCTGATGAGAGAAATAACATCAAGTTAGGTAGGTTCAGGATTAACCTCTCTCTCTCTCTCTCTCTCTCTCTCTCTCTCTCTCTCTCTCTCTCTCTCTCTCTCTCTCTCTCTCTCTCTCTCTCATTTCTCAGGGTGGCAGCAGGTTATTTACAACAAGAAAAGGTATATTAACTCTTTCCATTCTAGTTTATAGGTTATTATTCTTCAACACATTGATTCTTACAGTCTATTGATTGAACTGTAATAAGACAGAATCAGCCTCCATTTGTGATCAGGGCGGTGAAGGGATGTGAGGAAACTGTTTAGCTTCAAAACATCACAACACTTTTCTGTAACAGTTTGTGAACACATGATTGTGTCATGAACATGTTCATGTGTTGTAACATGTTTTAAACATGTTTTAATCTGGACAGGAAGGCTGCTCTAGTTCTGTAGATGATCTGGTTCAGTTACACCCTAGTGGTCAGTTAGGTTTACAGCTGCTTGAGGCCACATTTTAAACACACCTCAATCCTACAGCACCTTGACGCCATGTTGACTGTCTACTGCCGTCACACACCTTTCCTACAGGTCCACCACCAGAGAGCCCAGGTCACACCCCATTCACAGCCTGTTAGTGACATTAGAGTTGGTTTGGTTTATCTGTGTACAAACCACCTGCCTGAAAACAGCACAGAGGTTTACATTCATGTCAACGGATTGAGGACAAATTTCCACTGTGAGATTGTGTGCTGCGTTTAAATTCAGTGTAGAATGATGGTGTGGTTAATGGGCCCCATCTAGTGGGCACATAGTAGAACTACATCACCTGATCTGTGGTTTCTCTGTATCCAGCTGTAGCACCTGAGACAAACCGTGACGGAAGACATCGGGACTAGTCATACATCTATATACTATTTTGGGTTAACACTTAATTTATCCAAAAGTGAGTTGCTTCCCATCAAGGCTTGTAATGACTTACAAATCTCAGGAATCCCAGTGAAATTTAAAGTTAAATACCTTGGTGTTATTATTGTTAAAGATCAAGTGTCAATAATTCATGAAAATTTGGTTCCGCTAATTTCCTCAGTACAGCAGAGATTTAATTTATGGCTTCAAAGAGACTTAACCATAACTGGTAGAGTCCTGCTCTCCAAAGCTGAAGGCTTATCTAGACTTGTATATGCTAGCTCAGCTCTTGAGGTCTCGAAGGATATTTGTACCAAAATTGACAAGACCTTGTTTGATTTCATCTGGAAAAGAAAATCTCATCTCATTCGGAAAAATGTAATGATAAACAAGCTTAGTAGTGGCGGGTTCAATGTCTTAGATTTTCATACTCTACACTCCACATTCAAGATTAAATGGATCAAAAGGTACTTAATGCACCCAAATTCGTTATGGAACTTTATTTCAACATATGTATTTGAGGCTTTAGGAGGTTTTAACTTTGTACTAAGATGTAACTACAAGATAGAAAAGCTTCCTGTAAAACTATCTAATTTTCATAAACAGTTACTTTTATGTTGGTCCTTGGTATATAAACATAATTTTCCCCCCCACAAATGTTATATATGGAATAACCAGGATATATGTTTCAAACGTAAGTCATTGTTTCTAAAGAATTGGGTTGATAATGGGATACTACTTGTCTATCAGTTGTTTAACAAGGAGGGTCAGTTGTTTACTTACAATGAATTTTTATCAGAATATAAGATTCCTGTACTCCCAAGAGAATTTGCTATTGTTTTTGATGCTATCCCTTCAGGTATAAAAACTTTGCTATCGTCTACTACCAGACTTTCACCAACTGTTACCCCTCAAATTACTCAATCCGAATTATACATAGGAAATTCAGATCCTTTTTTGAGTAAAAAAACTAATAATAAATGCATTAGAGAAATAATTCAAAGGGATACAAATTGTAAGCCGGCTTCTATATTTATTTGGAATAATCTGTATTTTGATGTGGACTGGGAAAAAGTATGGTTATTGCCTAGGAAGTTTTTCATTTCAAATAAGGTGCGAGAGGTATCTCTGAAATTATTACACAGGTGTTATCCAGTCAATTCAGCTCTGGTTAAGTATAAGATAGATGTCGACCCTCTCTGTTCATTTTGTCACAATGCAGATGAAACATTAGTTCATCTTTTTTGGGAATGTACATTCAGTCAAGTTTTTTGGTGTGACATCAGTCTTTTTTTAAATAGAAAATTGGATATTAATTTAAACTTCAAAATTGAATATATTTTATTTGGTTTCTTTATTAATGATTTGCCCGTTAAGAAATTGTTTATTATTAATCTCATTTCGTTATTAGCAAAATTTCATATACATGCTAGCAAATTTGCCAATCAGAAACCCAACCTTACGGTCTTCATATCATACTTAAATTCCTACCTGGACACTCTCAAATGTTGCACAAACTCTAAAGCTGTGAAAACTAAAGCCTTATGCAATGAATTTAATCTGTAATATATTTTAACCTAGTTTACCTCTTTTTTATTTTATTTTTTTTATTTTACTTACGTAATTTACTTACTTATGTATTTGTCTTATTTATTTTCTTCCTGCCTTGCCTCGAGCGTTATGCATTACCTGTTCTGATTGCTGTTGACCTGTTTTGTATACTGCACTGTGTAAATAAAGTTTTAAAAAATAATAATAAAAAAAAAACATCTATATACTTTTTTGTTTGATATAAAATTATAGAATGATGAAGTAATTTGAAGGGCATTGTAGTATAGTTGATTATAACGCGGGATTGATAACAACGACAATAAAACAAGTTAAAATCAAGATTGATTCTTCATTGGACAATATAACAAGTATCTTACTGTCGATAATGTTTCCTTTTAAAATATAACTTTTCTGTTGATAAAATCCATACTGACATGGTCTCTCTCTCTCTCTCTTTCTCCCTCTCTCAACCCTCCCTCTCTCAACCCTCCCTCTCTCTACCCTCCCCCTCTCTCTCCCTGGTTTATTAACATTCCCATGTTAAAACTTTCACTTTCACTTCTCGTCGTAACGCAGAATATTCTCAACACTAAGGCCCTATCCCAATGCTTAGCGAGGGCCAAGGGGAAGTCTTGTAATAAAAGTCTTGTAATAAAAGTATTTGTAGTAATGTGTTACCTACAGGCTCAGTAATGTGTTATATATTACCTACATAGAGGTACTGCCCCCTGCTGGTCAGAACTACATGTACTTTCAGACTCACTGTACCACATACAGTACATACTATTATATTTAATATGTTATATTTTAGATAATATTGATGTGTAATTATTTACATGCTTTTATTTTTAAATATTTTAAGAACATTCACACATGCAAACTTTTCCTGTTAGAAAACAATTCCCATTTCACATGATGTAATGATACTTTGGTTTAACCCTCCTGTTGTGTTCCGGTCAAATCTGACCGATTTACAACTTTTATGTCTGAAATCTTTAGTTTATTTAATCTAATTGGAATAAATCTCCATGACTTTGTCCACACAGGGCATCTGAACACACAAAATAAATTTAGATCATTTTCATTCAATTTTGGGTATTTTATTTGACTTTGTGACACCTGTGGTGTTCCCGGTCAAAAATGACCGGTCATTGGAAATGAATGGGTGAGACTACAAGCAGGAGAAATTGAGAGTTCAGGAACATGTCCATCCATCAGATGGACAAACTGCCACTCCCAGACCCCTACATGCATGTGCGTGCGCGCACGCACACACACACACACACACACACACACACACACACACACACACACACACACACACACACACACACACACACACACACACACACACACACACACACACACACACACAGACCTCACCCCACTTCTTGAGTTTCCCTGGCAACCCGGAACCTTTCCCCATTAGAATCTTGATCTGACAGGAACCTTTCCCCAATAGACTTTCCCCCATGAGAACCACACCTTTCAGACAAAATACTATAACATTGTTTCAATAATACACAGAAACTTTCCCGCAGCTCAGGTGTATAAAGCCTCCGTAGGGCCTTGCTCACTATTCATTCTGTGGCAGCACAATGACCAAAGCACTACCCTCTGCCGGAGTGGTCAGAGGCATAGAAGGGCCAGAACCACAGACAGAAGAGACAAAAGGAAGAGATGCATACTGTGTGCACCAAGAGACATCAAAACGAGCATTGTGTGTCTAAAATACAGTGCACATATTTGCAAGGCACATGCAAAAACCATCACCTGTTGTCAATCATGTGCATGAAACTTATTAGTGTTTCATATTGATATTGTTACTGTTGTTCTCTAATATGTTCAGTAATGTGGTAAAGTGTTAATGTGTAAATAGTTTTAGGTCTATGACCTTTCTTTACTAAAAAAGTCACAATGGTCAGTTTTGACCGGGAACACCACAGATGTTATTTTGTGCCACTTTTTAAAACATTTAAAGGGTTTCAAAACAAATGTGCTGTCTAAACTTTGAAACAAGGTAGTCTGTGATAAATAGTACATTATGTTTCCTGTGGTATTGACTATAGTCAAAATAATCCATAAATTATGCTATTTTTACTCAAAAACGAGTTGTATAAGATCAGGTCAATGAGGCCTACAGGCCAGAAGTTCAAAATAGAAGTGCAAAACCTGTCATAAATACTAGAAATGAAGTTGATAAAAACATCTAATACAAAATCAAGTGATAATATATGTATAATGATAGATTTATAAACAGTTATAATGGTTCGGTCATTTTTGACCGGGAACACTAAAGTAGGTAACAGGAAACGAACACAACACAAGGGTTAAAGGTTAAAGGAAGAAATGCTAAACTCTTCTAGTCAAACCAAAAGTCACGGAGCCAACTGTCAGCCGCACTACCCCGCACCCCCCCGCCCCCCCCGCGCTCGCGCTCGCTATCGGGTTCATTTCCTTGTTGTTGTCTTTCACTTCTCCTCATGACGCAGAATATTTTCGACACTAAAGGTATTGTAACCAACACTTTACACTACAGTTTACAATGTAAACAAAGCGACTCAACAAATGACTATAACTACTTAAGTTTACAGTGTATTATTGTACTTTAATATCTTTACCGTATTTAGTTGATAATAAGTTGAAGTTGTGTCCGTCTGAAAACCCGTTCTGTAGGCTGTAGGCTCTGCAACACATTACTACAACTACTTTTATTACAAGACTTGAACACGAACACCAAACACTAACATGTTAGAAAACTGTTAGAAGAGTGTCGAGTTGCGGAAAGTTAGGTAAAGTTAGAAAGATATTCACAGATTCGAACTTCCGGGATCAATAACTCATAAACGAAAGATTGTTCTTTCGATAAACGATACCTCTTTTCAACCGCAGCTGCACAAACAATGAGCTACAACCTAGTTTTTTTTATCATATTTGTGCTGTATGAATTACATTGGTCTCTATGTGCAACAGGTGTTACAGATCTTCTGGTTTCCACGTTAACTGGTTACCTTTGTTTGTAAACGTCGGGTGCTTCGGCAGCTGTTCCAACCACGGAGAGGAAACGTAGCTGATCTTGCGAATGCCTGAATGATTATAATAATATATCGCTCATCATTTCTTCATTTAGATTATTGATGCTTTATGGAGTTTAGTGAAACTGGGATCAGAAACATTCTTAACCATATTATGTTGTATTTTCGTCAAAATAAAAACTCGAAACCAAATATACAATCTAAAGGAAAAAATCACACTACGCTGTACCAGACCACTGAACTATACTACCACAGTATTACACGATGTCAAACACGTAGTCTATTCCGAACCTACAACAAGTGTTTATTATCTTCCGGGTTCAAAACACCACTGCCAAATTTTTTTTTATTTTTTATTTTTTTTATTGACAAAATATAAACATTACAGAATACAACATATCAGGACAAACAGCAGGTTACAAAACTGGAAAGATATAGAACAACAAATTATAAATTAGAGTAAAGAAAGAAAGAAAAATAATACTCGAGTTTTACAAATTTTAGGCCCCCAATTTATTACATTCTTCAAAAAAAATCTTTCTTTGGGG